>RPOG01004301.1:6278-36601 GCA_008086565.1 Thalassoma bifasciatum
CAGCAAGAGGCAGCTAAAAAGATGCTGTATGAGGAGTCAAACGCCTTTGCAAGAGATGGAAGTGACATTGGATGTATCCCAAACCTGCAAATGGTGATCAACCTCAAAGACGATGTTCCTGTGCAGAGAGCATACACGTCCATTCCCAAACCACTGTTCAAAGAGGTAAAGGAGTACATTCAAGATCTACTGGTGAAGGGGTGGATCGTGAAATCCAAGTCTGCCTATTCTGCTCCAGTCGTATGTGTGCGGAAGAAAGATGGCACCCTTCGCCTCTGTATAGATTACCGTCTCCTAAACCAAAAAACTGTACCTGACAGGCATCCACTACCACGAATACAAGATTTGACAGACACACTGGGTGGGTACTCAATGTTCAGCATACTTGACCAAGGTAAAGCTTACCACCAGGGGTTTGTAGCAGAAGGGTCACGCCATCTCACCGCCTTCATCACCCCCTGGGGGCTTTATGAATGGGTAAGGATCCCATTTGGACTTTCAAATGCACCTGCAGCTTTTCAGAGGAGCATGGAGGAGATGTTAGGCTCTCTAAGAGACGAGTGCTGCATTCCTTACCTGGATGACCTGCTGTGCTACTCCAGATCCTTCAGCGACCACGTGGAGGTGATCCGCAAGGTTCTCCAAGCACTGCAGCAACATGGGGTGAAGCTTCGAGCGGAGAAGTGTGAGATGTTTAGGAAGGAGGTCTGCTATGTTGGACGCTTGGTGTCAGCCGAGGGAGTTCGAGTTGACCCCAAAGATTTCGATGCAGTGATGGCTTTAAAATCCAAAACACCCCAAACAGTTGGTGACCTCCGCCAGGTTCTTGGCTTCCTGAGCTATTACCGCTCCTACATACAGGACTTTGCTAAGCTTGCCAAACCATTGTATGAACTCCTCCAAGTTAAGTCCTCCTCGCCCCAACTCCCGGTACGCCTCTGCAAGTCCAAAGGTCCACAGCTCCCATCCAAAACACCCACAGAGTGGAACGCTGATCACCAAAGTACCTTGGAAGAGCTAATCAGTATGCTGATCAACCCCCCAGTCCTCGCATACCCCAACTTCGAGGAGCCATTCGTCTTGCACACTGATGCATCAGAAAAGGGGCTCGGTGCAATCCTCTATCAACAACAGAATGGAAAAATGCGTGTCATTGGGTATGGATCTCAAACTCTGACACCTGCAGAGCGGAACTACAGGCTCCACAGCGGAAAACTTGAGTTCCTTGCACTGAAGTGGGCAGTGTGTGAGAAATTCCGAGACTATCTCTTCTACGCTCCACATTTTACAGTCTTCACCGATAACAACCCACTCACCTACATCATGAGCACTGCTAAACTCAATGCAGTGGGACATCGCTGGGTCGGAGAGTTGTCAGAGTTCCGCTTCAATATCAAGTACAGACCTGGAAAAAACAACATCGACGCTGACACGCTTTCACGCATCCCCCTCGATATCAACGACTATGCAGCTGCATGCACTGAGGAGCTGTCTCAGGATGTGCTGCATGCAACGTGGGATGGAAGTATAGCAGCCCAGAAGAAAGATGTAGCATGGATTGCTGCACTTTACGCATCCTCTGTTGATGAAATACCACAGTCTCAGTCAGTCTTGCCCGAAATAAGCCACGAAGAGCTAGCAAAAGCCCAACGAGATGATCCTGGAATAGGAGAAATCATAAGACTCAAAGAAACCAACAATGTCATTACTGAAGAGATCAAAAGGTCAGTTAGTGGGCTCGCTCGCAAGCTGCTGCATGAGTGGGGCCGTCTACACTTGGAGAATGGGATCCTGTACCGCCAAAGCCCTGAAAGAAAACAGCTGGTCCTACCTGTCAAATACCAGTCAGTTGCCCTTAGACACCTCCATGACAACATGGGACACGTTGGCACAGAACGTGTGCTCCATCTCGCCAGAGCACGTTTCTATTGGCCGTACATGAAGAGATGTATAGAGGATTATGTCACAAGAAAATGCAGCTGTATAAAACAAAAGAAACCCACCACACATGTACGTGCGCCAATGGGTAGCCTGACATCTGCTTCCCCTCTCGATCTGGTTTGCATCGACTACCTACATTTGGAGAAGAGCAAAGGAGGCTTTGAGTACATCCTGGTAGTCATCGACCACTTCACCAGATTCGCTCAGGCTTACCCAACCAAAAACAAATCAGGACAAACAGCAGCTGAACGACTATACAATGACTACATACCTCGCCTTGGTTATCCAAATCGTCTCCATCATGACCAAGGGCGCGAGTTCGAGAACNTGTAAATATAATTCTGTGAATCAATTGTATATAGATGAAAATCCAGATCTGCTGAATGAATGACCGTTATGCCCCGTTTGAGTGGCGCGAGCGTTAGTAACCGTTAGAGTTCATGATGAAGGGCTGCAACGGTTGAGGTAGCCATGTTTTGTTATGTAAATCTTATAAATATGATTCGGTTAAACTGCAGCATGTATTCAACTCAGGAAAAAGAAGAATATACTTAATTTATGTACATGATTACAGACTACTTTTAGGTTTAACATAATTTGTGATGTATTTAAAGGGAAAGAGAGCATGATTTTTGATGAGTGTTTAAGTAGAACAGAGGACATGATTTATGATTCGTTTAAAGTGGTCAAGAACATGATTTTAAATGGAACTGTGTTGTCCAAGTTTCCTGTTGATTTTGTCTGTCGTTGAGACGCGTTTTCGAATTTGTCCTTATGTGGATGAGTGCTTGGTAGAGCACACTTTATGGGTTGAGTTGTTGACATCAGCTGTTAACTGTTTTCTAGAAGAATGTGAATAAATGAGATAATCCTGCTTGTGAGCAAAATGAGTAACGCCACCATTTTTGTCTCCTGTAACATCTTCGTTCTTTCACACACAACAGGGGGCACTCCTGCAAGCAGCACATACATCTGATAGCAGCTCTACTGAGACCCGCTACATTTGCAATGTTCAATAATTGCACAGAGCCCAGAACAGTACTGTTAACAAACACAGATATTTAATGTAACAGCAGAATGTTCATTCTTTTATTATTTATGGTTTTTATTTAACTATCACTACGCAGCTTTTGTTGAACTACCTATTTGATATCTGTATCCTTGCACTACTCACCACTGCACTATTATCATATTTATATATATAGAATAGTATTTACAGGCTATATATATATATATAGCCTGTAAATACTATTCTTATCTATTTGCTATTCTTTTGTGTTTATAGTTGTCCATAATATTCTACATGCAATTTTTTTTTTTTATTACTATAATTTTCCCTTTTTATGTCTTACTATTATCTGTACAAGAGAGCACAGTATACCAAAGCAAATTCCTTGTATGTTCATATCTGGCCATTAAAGTTGATTCTGATTCTGATTTTGAAATTGTTGGGGCACCATCTGCAATTTCTACTGATCACTGCTCTATTACCACTACAACTACTCCCTCTCCCCAATTAATATGTTCACTATATGAAGCTCGCGTTAGTTCATGCAGGACACGGAAGTCATACGCCCAGCTGATACCAGCTGACAGGCTGACGTTTGAGTCACACCTCTCCACTTAACCAATCACAGCTCGCCGTCGACCAACAAGGTGGTGTATTTAAACATGTCTACATCCACAACTATTCCTGCTACTGCTACGCACCACACTGCTGCGTCTTGAAGTTACCCCCCCCCCCCCCCCCAGCCTCCTCCTGTTAAGTCTGTATACATGTATAATATGCATGTATAATATTCATGTATAATATTCATGTATAAAGTGTGTGTCTTGTTCCCCAGGGGGGGGATCTGCTTTGCACTCCCTGGAAAGCTTAAGCAGGCTGCTTGGCTAACCCAGGGAGTACTCTGAAACCAGAGCTGTAACGCCAATAATAACTGTATTCCATTTGGCAATAAATGGTTCAAATCTATGACGAGAGTGTACCTGAATTAATTATTAAATCTTCATTTACTTCTTAAGTATTAAGGCTGCGTCCAAGGCAATACACACTTTACATTCTTAAAAACGGGGACTTCTAGTACCATAAAACTACCATTTCTGGTATTTGATTAATGTCATATGTATTGAGTATTGTGCATTTGAAATAGCACTTCATATTTACTGTCTACTGCTATACAATTATGCACCTAACACTTCAACACTTCAATCAGCCCTTTGATTTCCTTTTTCAGCATGTAACACCTGTAAAACACATCTGGTCCCCTGACCCTGTATGTTTCATGATCCACTATACTTAATATTGTCCTTGCTTTTCTTTTTTTTCTTTTCTGTCCTATTGTGTGTCTAAGGACATGTTTTCTCTCTTTGTAATTGCTCTTCCTGCCCACTGACCATGAAGGCTAACTGTTCTGCTTGTCGATACTGTTGTTTTATAGATTTTATTATTTCATGTCGTTGACATCCACTGACCGAAGGGACTACAGATGGAAATTAGCCGCTGGCCATGATCTTGAGTGTTTACATGTATATGTTCATTCATAATATGTATTGTCCCTGTTCTGAATAAATAAACTCATAAACTCATTTAAATTCAAATAACACATTTGGAGACAAAAGACTGGGTCAAATGTATGATACAGAGCAGTTTTTGCATAAATCACACACAAAAAAAACAAACTAATGGAGCGATAATGTCACTTCTGTGCTTGATAAATATGTCAGTAAGTGCTGCTGGCCCTATGTCATTCCCACAAAATTAAATGTGGCCCTTTATAAAGTTCAGACCCCCCTGGTCTTCATGTATGTTCCTAAATGTCCAAATTAAGCGTGTACCGATAAAGTCAGACTTTTTTGGCTTTTTAATTTTATTATTTTGAATTCTTCTGCTCAATATCCCTAGCTTTATTTTTTATTCTTTTAATTCAAATTTGTTTTGTAAATTTGAAATTCATAACTAAAACTTTCCACCTTTTTAGGATTTTACTTTAGTTTTGTGCTTTTTCTGATTTTTTTTTTTGTTTTAACTGTGGAGTCTTGATCTAAAAAAAAAAAACTAAAAAAAAACTGCACATCACTTAACTGGTCATTTTTCATTGTGCTTTTTTTTAAGATTGTGTATATTCATTCTTTGTAAATAATGCTATTTTTATATTTTTTTAAATTGCTCATTTCTAATAACTATCTTCAGTCATTATTATTATTATTATTATTATTATTATTATTATTATTATTATTATTATTATAATTATTATAGCTTATTTTTAGCTAGTTTTTCTCTCTTTTTTATTGTTTTATTTGTATTTTATTTTATTCTACTTTATTTTATTTTATTGTTGCATTTTTTGAACTTGAAATGTGTGTGAGCTGCTGTGATGTAGAAATTTCCCTCGCTGGGGATCAAAAAAGAATATTCTATTCTATTCTATTCTATTTGATTCTAGTAGATATTTTTCCTTTAAAAAGTGTTTAAGGGAAAATGAATCACTTCTCACAAAAGAAACAGTAAATAAGGAGCTAAAATCAGGGGAGCAAGGATGTACTTCTGTCAGAAGGTGTGACAGACGAGGAGAGCACAGAATCTAACCATAGCAAAACACAACCAGAATAAGTTAACTGTCCTTAAAAGATTGTCTTGGCTTGATAAATAACTTCCTGACAGAAACTATTCAAAACCAATAGATCAGGGTGAAAAAACAGGACAAATCTGACTACGAGGAAAAGGCCTATGAGCTGACTGAAATCCCCAGTCACGATCTTTAAAAAAAAATCTGGTATATAGTAAGAAGTAAATGGAAATCCAGCATCTACCTTCCCTGTTTTATTCCATCCTGTTTGGAAACTCTGTGTTGGTCAAAAGTGTAAAGGTTCACTGTGCGGCCAGGCTGAGAAGATCTTTTTCTTCAGGGAATCGTGCAGAAGTTAAGCATGAAGTGGAAATACTGACTGTACTGAATATGTATTTCACTGAGAGCTCAGGGCTTCTGTGATAAAAATCCAAAACAGATGTATGAACTGTGTCCTAGACCACCATGTTTGGGAAAAAAAAAAAAAAGAAAAAAAAAAGAAAAATACAAGACATTGAGCTTTTTTTATGATGATGGACAAAATCTCTCTCATTCCCACTGGAGTTCATGTTGTCACAAGAAGTTTTTACAGAAACTTCCCCTTAAATCCGGTAGGTGAAGTTCCTTTGAGCAAGTTTTCATGCAAACTCATATTTGTCTGTTCCTTCCAACATTAATTAATGTGGAGAAACTGCGAAAACACAGTTTGATTTAAGCAACTTAAAGAAGGGCTATTGTGCTTCCTCAAACTTTGAACATGGATATAAAGTAACAACACTAGATGTTCAAATGTCTGAAGATTTGAAGAACTGTTGTAGAAATTCCTGAATCTGTCTGTAAGGTTCTCAAAACCATCTGTTGAGGGGCACCGATGACCTGGTGGTCGAGGTTGCGCCCCTTTAAATTTGCCCGGAATTGGGTGGCAAGGCTCAGAGTCCATCCTTTGACCTGTTTCTTGCATGTCATTCCCCATCCTTGCCCTGACTCTAACTCTGTTCACTGTTCTGTCCTCTCCAATTAACGGCATGTAAAAGCCTGATAAAACAACTTAAAGAAGAACAGTCTGCTCTAAAACATAGTTTGAGATTATCACTTGACCTTTGTGATACTTTTTAAAATGATAATGTCATTGCATAAGACTTTTCTATCTGGTTCATGTTGAAGGGACAGGCCTCAAATAACGCAGCAAGCCCATAGCTCCACTCCTGACAGGCTGTCAAAGGGCTGGCCAATCAGAGGGAAGGGGGTTTATGGAGCATGGAGTCTTAAAGAGACGGCAACTAAATTGAAGTGTTTCGGACAAAGGCTAAATTAAGAGTTTTCAAAACACCAGCATAAGAGAATATGACTTATTTAAGGTGTAAAACATGAGTCTTTTAAGCAGAACAAATGGTGGTATAAAGCATGACACTCCTTCTTTGATGTTTCTGACCATTGTTTGACCCTTTATTCAGTTGCTCTTCACCACCCTGAGTAAAATCTTTTTCCTTCTAAAGTCTCTTCAAACGCCTCCTCAAACTTTGCCCTCAAACATGTTTACCCTGTAGTTTGTTTACTGTCCAGCATCTCTCGTGCTGACGCTTAAGGGGACTTTGTGTGTCTGTACGACACTCGAGGGGCCGTGATAAAGTGCTGCGTCTGACATCTTTGGTATGTGAACAGCTTGTTTGTAGAGATATGTCGGTGTGGACAGCTGGCAAACAAGCTTAGAGACAGAGAAACCTAAAGACTCACTAAACAGCACGAAAATCCTCAGGCCCCTCTTCTGAAGACGAAAACTATAGATTTACTCCTGTTTGTGAAGAACGCACTTTCTAAGTTTGAATGTAAATATGTTCAACCTGTCTTTGGAGCAAACNTTGTATTCTTCTCACGATAACCTACGAGTAAAACCCACAGACGTATAAAACACTCCTGTAGACACCTTCGCAGGAAGACATACAAATTGCGTGTTGTTCTGAGAGCAGCTGGTGCTCGCAGAGGTACAGCTCCTATCAGCTCCTCTCCATAGAGACCGAGACTTCATGACGAGTCTGTGAGGCTTTCAGGCAGTGACCTCCTGGAGGAACTCTCCTTATCTCACCCATGGGTTTGACAAAGACATTGAATGTGAATCCAGACAGTGATAGATGGGTTGTTATTCCATGAACAACACAACATGTAGGGAAGTGTGTGGTTATGTGTGAGCTGGAGATCAAAATAGCTGTCAGATAGTCAGGTAGTGAATAAAGCAGGACCAAAGTGAGAGGGCAAAGTGCTCTTGTAGTGGTGTGATGTTGCTTGACTGAATAATATCTGTTGTGTTAAAGCCTTGTACATTTTGGAGCAGTTCAACGTGGACTGATTGTCTTCAGATTTTAAAGATGCCCTGTTATGCAAAATCCACTAATATATGGGTTACTAATGAAAATATGGGTCCCCAGGCGTGTCTCCAAAACCCCCTAATATTAAAAAAATCCATCTTCTCCTCTCTTGACTAGCTCCCTTTTTCTGAAAATCTCTCCTTCAGCAAGCTGTTTTGAAATGAAGCCGGTTTTGACGTCACCACCAGAGATGAGATTCAACTTTATTGTTATTGCACGTATACTGCACATATTACAAGTATAGAGTAATGAAATGAGGTTTGGCATCTCACCAGAAGCACAACAAGCAGGAGTGTAATTATCAGTTGTATATACATGATTTAAATTAACCCTATGATGCATGCATGAAGAAAGTCAGTGTCAAGATGTTTCCTTTGAGTGTTTTTATTTGTCTTCAGGCATGAAAAAAAGTTTTCCTTTTTTTTTTTTTTCTCAAATATATGTAACTGAGCATTCAACACAAAACAATGTAAACTTAATGTAAATTTTAATTAAGTAATACATTATTTTTTTGGACTTTTTTTTTTTTTTTGAGGCAATTTCATTAAAAATCTTTTTTTTTTTTATGCTTTGCGAAACATTTTAACTCTCTTTCATCCATTTTAACACTGAATAATTCATAGTTCATAAGCTTTTTCACTCTCAAATGTTTGTCCATAACTTTTTAAAATGTAAATATGTTTGAAAAAAAAAGTGAAAACATTCTTTCAGGCTCTAAGAAGAATAAAAATATCCTGACTCAGGCTAATATGAATTTCCACCACATAAACCATTGAATTTAGGAGTAAATAAGTATTAAATAGGTGTCCACTGTAGTGACCACTATGCACCACAGGGTTAATATTGATATTTGATGTTTTATATTGAGGGGAAAATTGCTTTTTCTTTTTATATACATGCATATCAACCTTGTATGTTTTATACTGTTTATTGTTGATTGAATTTGTATTATACGCGTTGTTATTGTGTAATTTCTGGGTTGTTTGTTTCATGTGGACCCCAGGAAGAGTAGCTGCTGCATTGGTGGCAGCTAATGGGGATCCAAAGAAATAAATGAAGAAACTGGTGGTCACTTTGTCCGTCAGGTATTTTGTTATTGATTACATGAGTAAAAAGAGGCCGACTCACTCACTGTTGAACAAACTCGTCTGCAGATTCACATGAAGTCGCCTCATCTCGCTCGTCCCGTTGCTGTGTCAAGGATGAATGCTTTGCACTGCTTTGAGTCTGAGTTTTAGTTGCAGACTTGTGGGCAGAAACCTATTTTAAGGTTTGACAGAAACTGCGAGCCACCCCCACAGCAGCGAGCAGACAGCATGTTGCTAGGCGGGTCTGAAGCACAGCAAGATGTACTAGTAAAGGAAAAGCAGCCACTGTGACGACCTTACAACTAATTGAAACACCTTTTATTTTTTTCTTTACTTGAAGGTAGAGATATATGACGCACCTGAAATACAGAGAAATATTTTTTTTTGATTCCTCAGCACAAATATGCAGAAAAAAAGGCACAACTGATGTGACTGAGAGGTGGGCATACTGTAGCTGATAGTTCAGAGGCTCAAAGCTCACCCCAGCTCTGCCTTTTTGACTCTTTGCCTTATGCAAGATTGGCCAAAGTTAGGTTGAGTCAGCGTTTCATCCACATCAGCAACTGTGGACAACATGCTTTAGCTCCAGAAACAAAAGGGTGATGTCAGAGAGTCAACATCTATTCATACAGTCTATTGTTTCTGTGTATGCGACTGCTTTAAATGTCACATTCAGTTCATTAAAAACACACATTAATGAGCTACACTCGTGTTCTGTCAAATACTTATTGTTGTTTTATCATCACCCAGTTTTCAGATCATATTTAGGCAGTTATTTCAATTATTGAATGATAAACAGTCAATGTATTTTATGTTCTGTTGTTGTGACAAGATGCTGTTTTGAAAAAAGAGTGAGATAGAGAGAGAGAGAGAGAGAGAGAGAGAGACTGTTTCCAAGGACACAGTTCTGATTTTGGAGGATGGAGGCAGATAGAATAAGTCTGAGCAGGTTTTTTTCTTTTTTTTTATGTGTGTCCGTTCTCTCACCAAAGAGACTGTGGATTCATTAACAATGTGGAAGAAAGTGGCAATGCTGGGGCAACAGTTCAAAAGATGCAAAAAGATGAATCACTCAGAAACTTGTTAAACTATGAGAAGAGAAAAAGAGAATAAGGCTCAAAGTACAAAGTAAAGATTTAAACTAAGATGGTTTAAGCCAAGAAAAATGACCATAAACTTCTAAAGTTCTCTCAACTTAGCATGAAGCCATAGGTTAATGTATAACTACGTGCTTAATGCAGATAGTTACACTGAAAGTTGTTTACAAGAAATAATGTGAATATTTCAACATTAAGTCACAAGTGGCTGCAGTGAGATACTGTTGCAGTATAAATAACCAAACCCACGGCTTATACAAGT
Source organism: Thalassoma bifasciatum (assembly GCA_008086565.1). Lineage (NCBI taxonomy): Eukaryota > Metazoa > Chordata > Actinopteri > Labriformes > Labridae > Thalassoma > Thalassoma bifasciatum. The sequence goes on from RPOG01004301.1 coordinate 16,599, forward strand.
TTGAACCTTGACAGTGTCAATGACAAACTGGGATGCCACATTTTTTAATGCTATGGACTTTTTATACAATGTATTGGTGACTCTTGTGAACCTTTTACCACTGGACATATCAGTGCCAACACATTTTAATGACCGTCACTCCTGAACAGTTTGCACAATTGGAAAAGTCCCACCTCTTGTAGTTGAATTCCGGAAATGTTGCTCTTTCAGGCAACATGTGGTTATTACGGTAATTTCACTCAGGCATTTACAGAAACACAAATACAAAAGGAGTCTGGAGCTGATGGATAAAAGGAAAACACAAAAAAAAAAAATAGAGCTGAGTTCGTCCAAAATTGCCAAAAATAAAGGTCCTTCAAAGTATAAAACCCCCACTGAGGTTTCTGCATCACTTTGATACTGAAAGATCATCTGAAAGAGCAACCTAATGTGAAATAAGGTAATGTTAGATGGGATGAATTTGGGGATAAATGAAGCTCTGTCTATCAAGATTTTACTTTGTACAAGCTACATAACTCTGCGGCTACAGGAGATGACATTAGCCCGGTCATCTTATACCATTATCGGCACAAGCCTGTTATATAGGCTGTTATCTTGATAAATCAATTACATTATCACAGAGAAAAATGACCATTTTATAACGTTAACTGACTTAAACAAAGGAACATGGCTTGTCCGCACCGGATGCTATTGACAAAAGATCGTAAAATAAAAATAAATGTTTTGCAACAACGAGGTAAATAATCCATAAAATGGGTCTAAACTAAGATAATACAATGGTTTTCGTAATATTTATATCTCCATTAACAAAAAAAATACTTAATTTGTAGCTCGCCTTCTCTGCCGCTTTGGACGCCATGTTTATTTACTGAAAATACGCAATGCATTCTGGGTAGCCCTTGCTCCTAAGGGTGGTGTTGGAAAATCTCAGTATTGAGGGAGATACAGCCTCAGTCTTACCCCTCAACCTTAACATTCTGAGAATCGGAACAGCACTTACACTTTGTGGGAGTGCGCATTTTGAGATTGAGGGTTAAGACAGGAATTGGAATTCACCCCAAGTCTTCTTTGAACTGTGTGAGCATGACTTCCGGCATGTATTGTATGCCAACTTTTGTAAAACAATGTACCATACCTTGCCGGTTTCGTACTTGTGTGTGCGAGAAGCTGAATATCTTTTTCCTTTACTTTCAGTTTCAGTTTTTATCCCATGATCAGGAGCAGCCAACTTCAAGTGGACGTGTGTTTAGAGAGGGAGAGGCTATGGGGATGCTGGAGGCTCTGGTTAGAGTTTTTGTCTTACAGAATATGAGACAAAGTCACATAAATGTTCTTGGTCAAATGTTTTTTAGTGTACAAGTTTTGAGTTCCTCCTGTAAAATGTGTTACTGATACTCGGCTGCTGTGATTTTCTTCTTCACCAAACCTCTAAAATCAAATTCTGTATTTCATCATTTTAAACTGTTTCACCCTCATACAACATACAGTAAATTGGAAATAACTCAGATATTGACAGTCCCTGTGTATTCCACAAAAAAGAATGGATCAAAGCACTAACCCACAGGACAATTTACCACCTTTTTATAATCTAAATATGCTAAAAAGTCCAGGCAGACACTTTAAGGCTCAGGTGTCAGAGAGTTAAGAGTGAGAACTAGTTCTTATATGTAAGTAATACTGTCCAGTGCCATGAAGAATTACACCCTCTTTTGTTTACATTACAGCTATCTTTTTCAACTTTGCCCTTGACTTCACGGTGCATTGTGGCAACAGGAGTCGATATAAACTTATTCTTTTATATACATTTCTTATCTTTGGTCTTCGTATATTAGCACGCATGCTACAATATTCACCACTGCGCCTTTCAACACCATAAACTCTCCAGTGCAAAGTGGTGACTTCAGGGGACAGCTATTTAAAAGTAATTTATTCCAAAGTACAATGGTTTCTTTTATGAAACTGCATATCTGCCTGTCAAGGTTTTTATTATCATTATTATTATTATTATTTTTTTAAGAGGGGTTTTTATTCTTTTTGGACATGACAAAAGAAAAAGAATTAGATTGTTTTCCTGAAAGTTATAAACACGTATCATCTGTTCACTACATCACATGTTGGTGCTACAAAATAGGTACTCAGGTTCTGGTTTTTAAAGCCTCAGTAAATAATAAGTACACAGTAAGAGAGTACTACGGAGCCCCTAAAGGGACAAGAAAAGGTTAAAAAAAAAAGATTATAATTTAAATCTTTCGCGTGTGCACTTGAAACTTTTACGTGCTTACCTGAAACTTTCATGTGCTCACTAGAAACCTTTACGTGCTCACCTAAAACTTTAAGGTGTGCACCTGAAACCATAGTGCGCACCAGAAGTACTTCAGATGCACACCTGACAGTTTTCTTCTCTACAAAGTGACAATACAAGAGTTAGTGCGTGCGTATTATCACCTGTACCACCATGTCTGCTTCGACGTAAAGGATTCACCGCTTAGGATCGTGTGTTTGATTTCATAGAGGGACAGCTTCAAACATCTGGTCAGCTCTGTGGCTATCGTTGGATGTACACAAAATGTTACCTAAAACTTTCAGGTGAGCACTTGAAATTTTCAGGTGAGCATGTGAAAGTTTCAGGTGAGCATGTTAAAGTTTCAAGTGCGCACGCGAAAGTTTTAAGTGCCAACGTGAAATTATTATTATTTTTTTTTTACCTTTTATTGTCCCTTTAGGGGCTCCGTAAATAAGATATCAAGTATAATATATGCATTAAATAGGAACAGAAAATAAGTAAAGCTCATAAAATAAATATAATAAATAAATAATAAGTACACAATAAGACAGTAAAGCAAAGTGGTAAAAATATAAAAATACTAAGACCAGAAAGAGGAATTTAAATGTAACATTGACTAAAATATCAAACAATCTTTACACATTCAATATAAACATAGCCAATTAGAGAAGCCCAAATAAATAATAATTACACGTGTATATTTCAAATATGTATGTTTAACTGTTTTGCAGAGCATCAAACAAGGGACAAGAATTCATGGCAACTGAAATCTACTGGAGTGAAAATGTCTGTTATGTTATGTTATATTATGTTATGAAAACATCTAATACAGAGGGTTACACACATTAGAAGCTTTTTCCATGTTCTCCCTGGGCATGCATCCACTGCAGGTACAAGTTGGCTGTGAGCATGTGTGTGTGCGTGTGTGTATGTGTGTGCGTGTGTGTGTATGTGTGTGTGTGGTTGTCTGTTTCATGTGAGCCCCGTGATAGGCTGGCGACTTGTCCAGTATGAACTCTGCCCTGCGCCCACTGACAGCTGGGATGGGCTCCAGCCACAGTGAGCGGTAAAGATGATGGATGGCTAACACAAAACACAAGGATTGCATCGGTGCCATCCTGTACAGCCTGTTAAAGTCGGTTGTGGCTGGCATTTGTCTCACCAAAGTAGGTCACAGCAATGCTTGCTTTGTATGTCAGTATTCACACCATGTCCAACTAAAAACGGACCCCTGCGGAGCGTACGAAACACAGAAGCATAACTGTCTGGTACATTTTGAATAAAGGTCTTTGGAAAACTCTGACTGTTAAAAGTGGTTTAAACCAGGACAGGGGTTGTTGTTAGGTTATTATCTGTGTTTTCTAGATATCTGTTGGGACATAGAGCTCCCCATCATGATGGTTCTTGTCACCCTATATTTTCTCCCTCTGTGCGTTGAATCCCTTTTTCAAAATACAACAATTATTTCCAACAGGCTGAATTAGTGGAGGTCCACAGTGTTAATTTGTCTGTTATCTGCAACAAGTGTGCTGTGGTTACAGAGTCTTTCTGCCTCCATGCGTGTCCTCTCTGATTATATTATGTTTCAGATGCAGGTCAGTGACATTTTGTTTTTGCCAAAGAACAAAAACTGATGCAGAATCAAGAAATTAAATCCATTCTATGAGTTGAAATGACATGTTAGTGGTCTACATAAAACACACACACCAACCTGTGTACTCTGGAAGGAAAAAGATTAAATACACAGAGGCTAAATTAACACTAGACACTGCATACTGTATTTGAATGTAGTATGCAGTATGACAGTTCTGTTTGGTCTGTTTTATAGTTTGCTACTCTGGTTTCCAGTTTGAGGAATGCGAGAGTAAAGAAAAGCTGATGGATTTTTTTCTGGACTGTATTATAATTTATTATTATTAAGTTATTATATATCAGAGCAGCTTAAATAATGAACCAATAAATTCTCCAGAAAGAAACCTCTAGATTTTGGAGGAAAAAGTTAGAATTTTCGGGTTTAAAAAGTTGTAAAATTGCCGTACAGAACAGGATTAAAACACAGACGTCCTCTGCAGTTATTACAAATGATTAAAGGTCCCAGTGCTTTAAAGTGCATTAGTTTTACCAGGGAACCTCTGGTCATTTGCAACAACTGCAGAGGACGTCTGTGTTAAAATGTGGATGTATGTTGCAGCAAAATTCATCATATCTGATTTTTAATATTAAACCAAATGTTGAAAATAATCTGGTTTGAGTTGTCTTTTTATATTCAGAGATGATGGAAAAGCTGCTTCTAATCATGCACTTATGATGTTAAATACATTAATCGGAAAATATATACAATGTAAGTACCCTACTTAAAGATGTTTTGGTGCTTACACTTGAAATGTTCCACTGTTTCACCCAAACTTTCTCCAATTTCCGTCATTTTCAATTCAGACCTGCGACCATGCATTGTGGGAAACAGTACGCCAGGTAGACTGGTCCGATGCATACTGAGAAATTTTCAGATCAGTAGGTCATCTGGGTAGTTTTGGCATACTACAACCTTCGTATTTGTTTGCATACTGCATTTTGGGCAAATCAGTACGTACTACTAGTATAGTATGCAAATTTGAAAACAGCTCGTGTAATATGTCGATGTAGCCTCTGTATAAGAAACTATCTGTTTCTTATACAATGTTTTGAAGCCTATTGTCAAAGGAAGCTGAATTGGAAATGTTGAACTCAGCCCAGCTTTATCAAGTAGGGTTAACATTTAATAACCTTGCAAAGCAGATGGACCTGCCTGATTCATTTTCTGGAATCCTGCAGATCCATCTTGCCAAGCTCCATTAAGAAATGATTTCACCCGATTCAATAGTGACCGGCCCAGTCAGGGAAGAAAGGGCAGGAGCTGCAGACTTGTCGACAGAGATGAATGTTCACACAGGGAACTGTCAGGATCCTGATTTTAGGTTTTTCACACTGATTTCAGGTTTTGCCTTTGGTGCTTTATTTCCTGGGTTTTCTTTGGTTTATAAGTGTTCCCTGTGTTGATTTCTTCCCTTGCCTTGTGTTCTTGTTTCCTGTGTTTAGTTATTCCTAGGTTTCCCATGTGTTTCTGGTTGTGCCTGACCCATGTGTTTCACTTCCTGGTCCTGGGTTTCCCTCCCCTGTGATTGGCCCTCATGTGCTTCACCTGTGTTTTGTGCCACACCTGGGTTTGATTAGTTTCTGTGTATAATATCCCTGCCTTGAGTTCAGTCTTTGTCCGTTCATTGTAGCGTCATGTCATGTCGTCCTGTGTTTTGCTCTTCGGTGTCTTCCCCTGGGTTTTTTGATTTCTCTCAAGGTTTGAGTTTTGGTTTTTTGATCCTCTTTTGTTTGACTTGGGGTTTTGGGTTTTTGCCATTTTGAGTGAAGAATAAAGATCCTTGAGTTTTTTTTTTTAATCTGCAACCGAGTCTGTCCCCTTGTTTACTGGAATTCCATCCCCTGACAGGAACAAACACTACCATACAAAACAGGAAATCCAAGTGATACACTCAAAGAATACAACACAAAATAGATCACAAATAAACAACAAGACTTCCCCTAACATGGGGAAAAACAAGTGGTGAACTATGTACCGCTGTGTGTATATTTCACTGACAAACTGTGCGCAAAAACGCGTTCATTTTTTGCAAGGAATCAGCGACTTATCACGGGAAACAGACATGACTTCCTTCTCATTCATCTCCGCAGCTCCAGTGTTTTCGGACACTGAGCGTCTACAGAATTCAGTGGGAAGCAGGAAGTGGGCTGTTCCTCTGCGTGAAACTGGACGGTCAATGGATAAATACTGAGCTTTGTCCCGCCCATTGGACTGGGCGGGCCCTGATGCTCAGCTTCTGCATTATGATTGGATGATCTGTCTGAGTCTGAATCCCTTTTTGAGTGATGGCGAAGGGGAAGCTGAGCTTTCTTTGCAGTCTCAGAGAAATCGCCACTGGACTGTTTATCGCCTGTTTACCGATGACAGGGCGCGTAGAGTCTCCTTCAACTCCAAAGAGTTGGGAAAATTACGTCTGGCAAGAAGTGGGCACACACGTCCCACCCGCCTACGATGGTGGATGATCATCAGGGGGGCGTGACTGAATGTTCCTGGCTGCTGAGTGTGATAACCAAACTTATGGGTCAAATAAACTGGACCAATTAAATATTAAAATCAAATTCGTCCTTGTTCCCGTTTTTCCATTTCGTATTTTTGATCCGAGCCTAATATTGAGCTATAAAAAAAACAGGCATATTTTGGGTTTTCGTGTTAGTTTAGAAAACAAATAAGATAACCAGTCACTTTTTCGATTTTTAATTTTTGATTGGCAATTGAAAATGGAACGAACGAATGATACACGGACACATTAAGACAGACAGGGTAAATCTACCAAGAAAAACTGAAAAACGATGATTAAAAAAAAAATAACGAAGACACACAGAACATGACCAGGCTCTGCACATGGCTGAATGAGTTTTATTCAGTTACTCTTCATCTGCTCTATGAATTACAGGCCTTACCTGTTCTTCTCTCTCTCTCTCTGTTGAATTGTGTTCTTGATCTACCTCTTATGGTGACAGACAAAAGCCTCATTGAGAGGAACATCAAAGTATAATCTAACACAGTTGCAGTCATTGACAGTTACAGCTTAACACACTCATATCACCCAATACTGTAACTGAGCAGCTTTCACAGTCATCATCAAATCTGAGTCAGGTTTTCCACTGAAGCTTCTTTAAAAATCGCAACATCGCAGAGGAAACAGCTCTGATGTTACAGGACAGTTCACTCATGAAGAGTAGACATCCGGTGTTGGTGAGAAAATACAAACAATGATCAGATGCAGATCCACACGCAGAGTGAGGCTGAGGCTTAACATCTGCTGCTTTGTTGACCGCCCCTGCAATTTAATCTGAAAATGCAGCCGAGCAATGCAATAAAAATTGATTTGATCATTGATTTGATGAAATGGATTCTGTGGTATTGAATGCTCTTGAGTGGCTGCTCTGGTTTTCTACTGTTGCTGCTGCTCAAAGATTTATTTGAAGCCACATTGCTCTGAAAGAATCATAGATGCAAAACAGGGAAACAGCCGCTGCAAATGAGATCAAGCTAATTGTTTATTCCTCTGGGTTTATACGAATAACATTACACACAAGGTTAATTATCTTAATAAAAACGCTAACGTAATCGACAAAGATCATGTCTTTGATTAGCAAACAAGAGTTCCATTGCTTTATTCCAATTAAACACATGATAGATGGCGTGTGACAATCCGCTGGCAACGCTCGCTTTGTTTACACAGGAACCTTCTGAACCTCCTTTAAAAATCACAGTTTAGCAGTGACATACAGTATAAGTCACAGGCTTTACAACTGACAATAAAGTCACGGCCCATAAATCATTATGTCATGCCGCAGCTGTTCTGCTGGGTGCTGTGATAATGACTCTTATTCTGACAGCAAGGGAAAAACGCCGGCCATTTTCAACTATTCATTAACATCCAAAAATGTAGTCAACCTTCGGTGGCGGTGCTCGAAAACAGATCAAATGTTCTGTCAGTCAGCGTTTGTCAGCGGAGGAATGGAGGCCCGTGACAGCGCGGGAGGATACCTGGATGTCACACACTTCCAGAGCTTCCCTGAGTCATTAGCATTGGTTTGTCATGACAGCACCTGACACATGACAGGCAAAGGCCCTTCTCCCGCCTTTCATCCCAGGAGAGCGCGTCTGACAACCAGCTGACTTGACTGACTCGCGCGCTGACTAACTGGCTGACTGACGGATGATCCCGCGGTGGAGGGGCTGCAACGCTGCACGGATGATGAGCAAAGAGGACAAACAAGCTGTGAGCTGAAAGCAAGGAGGAGGAGAAGAAGATGTCAGCTGTTAGTGACGGGGAAAGCAGTTCTGTTTTTATGGTACTGAATCAGAAGAATCGGTTCAGTATAATGATTCGTTAAAAAGATTCACCGTCCAAATCCTTTAGTACCTTGAAGCTCTACATGCTACGACGAAGTATTAGGGCCACATAAAGAATCATTATTTTTTGCTTCATAATTTACTCCAAGATTAAAGTCGAAATTACCTATTTTACTGCTAGATTAATGTCGAATTTAATTATTTTACTACGAGAATAAAGTCAAAATTAATTATTTTACCATGAGAATATAGTTAAAATTAATTATTTTACTAAGAGATTTAAGTCGAAGTAAAGCCGTATCGGAAGTAGGTAAGGAAACGATCAAATAAGAATCAAATCAGAAGAAAAAAAATGAAAATGAAACAAGGATGAGAGTGCTGCAGTTAGCAGGTAAGATTAAGCGATTCCTCCTCCTCCTAGACTGTGGTTGAATACATTTCGACTTTTTTCTCGTAACAAATAACGTCATTATTTTCAACTTTAATCTTGTAGTGAAAATAATTAGTTTGACTCTAATCTTGTCGTACAATAATTAATTTAAACTTTATTCCTGCAGTAAAATAATTAATTTAAACTTTAATCTTGTAGTAAAATTATTAATTTTGACTTTTATCTCATAGTAACAATTCATTTCGACTTTAATCTTGGATTAAAATAATTAATTTCAACTATCTTCATGTAGTAAAATAATTTATTTCAACTTTAATCTCACTGTAAAATATGAAGGAAAAAAAGTTCTTAATGTGGCCCAATATAGTTATTAATGTTGCACTAATACTCCATGGTAGCATGCAAATTTTATTTTATTTATTAATTTTTTAACCTTAATTGACCAGGAATATTTCCACTGAGATGTAATGATCTCTTTTTGCAAGACAGCAGCACAAAAAGTTTCACATTTAGCAGGACAAAACGATAGACAGCATCAAACAAACAGTACATCAGTTATGAGATTAGAAGCATTCATTAGGAGCACTCATCAGATTATCCTTAATCCTACTTTTATAATGATCAAGACTCACAAAATGATCCAATTTCAAATGACTTCGTAGCTTAAACCAAGAGAAAGGAGCAAAAATACTGAAGGCACTTTCACAAAAGACAGAGTGAGTCTTAAAAACCACAAACAGATTCTGGCCATTTGACCAAAGGTTACAGCTAGTAACAACCTTATGGGTCAGTAAAGAGCATAAATGAGATGACAAATCATTTAGTACGACCTTATAAAGAAAGATACACCAATGCTCCATCCTTCTGTTGTGCAGAATTTAATCATCTGAAACATGGCTTGATGTCAAGTTCTGTTGGCAATCAGACCAAGAATGACCGTTGCTGAGAATTTAGTAAGATAAAACTAGTTTGTTAACTAAAAGCTGCAAATAACAATTACAGCAAAACTGAAATTAAGAAATGAACGACTCTTTTCAGTAAATGATTCAGTTCATTTTGTCCCCCCCAGATGATTCATTCATTTTTAACAGATCTTCCACGAATGACACATCACTAAAAGCTGGCTGGCAAGTTAAAAAAAAAAGAAAAAAAAAAAAGGATAAGCTGCAGTTTAAATATGTGATAATGTCATATACTAGTTAGATTCATGAGAACAGACTGATGCCTGAAATACTCTGCTCTCCTGTGTTGAATTTTGAGACTCTGAACTAAGTCAGAAAATGTCCTGGACCAAGTCTACATTTCCAGTGAGCTCTATCACCCACTTTCCTGAAGATGCGATCCATCTAAACCCACCAACAGAGGTGGGCTTGGACTCAAGCAACTCATTTTCATATGAGATAACATGAAAATGCCAGATAATCCAAGGCACAAGTTTTGTCCAAAACTTTTTTTTTCCCCCTTTAATTTACTGTCACAATGGTTGCCAGGTAATTGTAATTTGACAGACCATCTGTTTCTTATTGTTCACTTGTGTTTCTGGTGAGAAGCAGACAGAGAAAGTACTTTTCTTCTCCCTTTTCTTTTCTTTTCTGGACGGTTATTGTGTTGTAATCATTTCCTTTTTCTTATTAAAAAAAAGGAACATTGCCACGTGTCGAATGAACAAAAGGTGAAAGTAAAAGAAAATGTGTTTAAGTATAATTTACACCAATTTCAGTGAAGCATGTTTCAGACACTTAAAGCCCAAGTGTGGACTTTATAAGTCACAATGAAGTAGTCTAACTTTTAAGTATTTGCCTGTTCAGTACCCATGATTTAAAATGAGGCTATCAGCATAAGAGTTGGTTGTTTTTTAAGTGTCGTGTGGTTGCATTGGCAAATGAATCCACTTACAACAAGTGAACAGAATAACCTTTTGATGACATTACGCTGGATAATAAAGTTTAGAAGAAAGGATATCTTGTGTATATTTTAGAGAACTGGTGGAACATAACCAGGATTCACTACAGTCACGTTACACACACGTTCAACTGTGGCGGCCTCAGTGCCCCTCTGTGTCTGTGTTGCGACACCTTCCCTTCCCAGCACCCTTCCCCCTCCCACATGTGCAAATCTTTGAGTTTTGTTGTAATGGTTTGTTAAATTGCTAATGTGTTTTAGGGTTTTTTTTCTTATCCCACACCGTGCCCCCCTACAGGAGCCTAGTATGAGAGTTGCTTTTTTTCCCTCTTCCTCCCTCTTGTTGCTCCCTTTTCTAATTTGACGAAACAAGGCACTGTGCATGCCGGCTGTCCCGACAGTTCTCCTGCTCCTGTCTTCTCCCTGTTATATGTCGCTGTCTTTTAATTGTTTCTTGGATAGGATGAAACTGAAATGTAATTAAGTTGCTCTGTACTTGTGACATGTGGGATAACGATATGTCTTAGGGCACTGGGCTGTGAGTAACACTTAAGATTCAGTCCTCTGTCCTCCTGGACATCATACTACAAACTGAGTTTACAGAGTTAGATTGTTTTTATGTTTCACTCAATAGCCCTATGAAACTACAAATAAACACAATACCTTGTTGCATCCTGGGAAAAGTAGTCTTGAACAAAGAAAAGTAGTTGTATAAATAAGATATATTCTTCAAAAAAAAAAAAAAGAAACATCTTGGCAATAGTGTCATCTTTATGACAGTAGGTGATGGTGCTCATGGGAAAGAGTCTTTGATATAAAAAACCCCACTAATTTTAGCCACAGGTGCCACTTTAATCAACACCAAACAAATAGTCCTCAAAGAGTCTTTAATATGAATTCCGGTTTAAGTGACTAAGCCACATTAAAGTGAGAAGCAACATGAGAGATAGTGAAACTTATGATTCATATGAGTTGTGTACATTTTTGCAGCTAAAACAGGATGTGTACTTTCAACTCTTAACCTTCTGTTCATGTGTTTATTTTGAAAATGCTTCTGCACACCAAAGCTGGAGCCATTTGTGACCCCACTTCCACCTCTCCACGCTTTCTCAGCTCCACCGCTTCAGAATCTTCCAACAAACTTGGAGAAGCAGACACAGCAGCGGAGAGGGAGGAGAAACAAAGACTCTGAGAGACGAGTTGCACTCTGTGCTGCCCTGCCAAGTGGCAGCAGTGCCACTGCGCATGGAGTTAGGTGCCAAAGCTTGTCAAACACAGGGCCCATATCCAATCCAATCCAGCGGTAGAGGGGAAGTCTGGCTGCCACTCAAGTCACCTATACAAGAGCCGTCACTGCTCCCCACCGACCGGCCTTAAAATCACCTGCTTTTGTAGAAGTCCTTCTATTGTATTGAGACATGTTCTGATCAAGAAGAGGGAATTAAAGTACATTGTTTTGTTTGATGTGCTTTGAAAACGCAGAAATATGAGCCCTGAACTTTTTCATTTCTGCTGACGGCTTCACTCAGCAAATGCGAAAAAGTGCAGTACATGTCCTGAGCTATAAATAGAAGGAGGCTTGTTGCTGAAACACTTAATTCCACCGTGCACAAAGTTTACATGACAAATGTGTCTCATGACTGTAGCGGGGGATGGTTTGCTTGCAGAAGTACTTTGTTCTGTAAAAAAAGCTCCGCAGGGATAGAGGAGAAGTGTGTTTGTTTTCCTGCAGACGTTTCTTAATTGGATTTGGCCTGGCTCTACCTCTGCATGATGTGTGTCTCGATTTTCTGTGTGTGTGAGTGTGTGCGAGTGTGTGTGTGTGTGTAAGTATGCTTATCTGCCTGCTCAATTGCATGTATTAGCATAATCAACAATGATTCTCATTGTTAAAGCAAGATGCTGTTAACAGTTTCCACACGTTAACACCCCCTTCCCCCCACACGCACACACACACACACACACAACTCCCAGATAAATAAGTGAGATGTCCAAGAGAGATCATTATTGGAGAGGCTCTATATTGATCCCTCCTAATTAATTACCTTCTTGATAGATAGGAGTGAGTCCCGTCACACTCCAAAGGCCCCAGAGGGTAAACCCTGTTGTTCAAATCCCACTTATGAACACAGCCGACAGCTTAAGACAAACAGTACAGACTGAGACCGCCACACTTGGTTGTGTTGCACAAAGTGAAGCCAAAATAACAAAGTCATGCTGCACTGGTGACGTAATCTGGAGTCAAGTCTGTGCAGGTGATGAACATTTCCAAATTCATGTTGTTTTAGTCTACACTGAAGGAGGTTTAAAGAGTGAAACTTTTTTTAGTGACCAAGAAAACTTCACCACAAATCTGTTTTAATCAGAGGTGATTTTTGGATCAGTCAAATGGATAGAGTGTTAAATTTCCAACCATTTCAACATTAATTTCCTACATATGGCATGTCTATCTACAGTTCAATACTTAGTGATTTGTATTTAACAATGTGAATGACAGCTGGCATAAACTATTTGTAAAGATATTAATTACATACTAGAGGGGGGGCCCGCATTTCTTTTCAGCAAATGCTAGATGTAGAAATGCTGAGCACCCTATTTCAACACTCTCGTATTTCCTTACAGGAAAAGCTCAGTGTTGAAATGCTGAGCCTCATCTAAGATTAAGCACTTTATTGCTGATGCTCAGCATTTCAACATAACTAGTATAATTATAATTATGATTGCTTGTACAAGAATGTGTAGATGGTTCAAAGGTGATAAAAACATGCAGATAAAAACATTTCACACAGGAATTTACCATATGATGATGATTCTGTAATTGCTGCTAATTTAAAAGCTCCACTTAGTCACAAGTTGGCCATCTGGCTCCTTTTTTTTTTTTTTTTTTTTTGTAAACAAACATACTGTGCTCAATAAATTTATTCAACCCTCAATCATGAAAGTGGGAAAAACAACCCAGAATCATGACATGATATAGTTCATATTCTGTCTTTCTCAATGATTTCCCTGAATGTTACAATTTTGAACAGGAGGGTGGAATTTCAAAATAAACTTCTTTTCTGAAATTTGAGCCAGTGTACTGGAATTCTGAGAGACGCCAGAAATAAATCAAATTAACATATAACTCCTCAAACAAATCAAANTTTTTTTTTTTTTTTTTTTGTAAACAAACATACTGTGCTCAATAAATTTATTCAACCCTCAATCATGAAAGTGGGAAAAACAACCCAGAATCATGACATGATATAGTTCATATTCTGTCTTTCTCAATGATTTCCCTGAATGTTACAATTTTGAACAGGAGGGTGGAATTTCAAAATAAACTTCTTTTCTGAAATTTGAGCCAGTGTACTGGAATTCTGAGAGACGCCAGAAATAAATCAAATTAACATATAACTCCTCAAACAAATCAAAAGCATAATAGCATTTTCTCCCAAGTCATATTTTAAACTTCACCAAGAGGAATAAGGATCTTTTTATGTGTATTTTTTATTTTCATTAATGTTTTTGATATCAAGCATAATACCTTTATTGTCTGTCACAACTTTTTCAATTTAAATTTCTTTGACACTGGAGATCATGCTGTGAGGCTCACAAAATAATAATTTTAAGCCTTTGCCTTGAGCAGGCTAACAAAATGTTTCTACTTAGGAATAAAATTAAATATGATCAATTTTGCAATCAAACAATACAATTGAATGCCTTTATTTTCTGTGTAGGTTAAGTAGGTAAAGATATTTGATTAATTGAACAAATTATTGATTAAGTACACTTCAATCAAACCATTTTCTGTAATTAAAGATTACCATGTTTTACAAATTATCTGCAGACTTAAAATTACAGGTGTATTCGACTGACTAAAATTTTCTTTTCTGGGTCGATGTGATAAAATTTGGTTGCTTAAGCACCGTTAAGACCCCACGTGTCTTACCCTCCTTTTTGGCTACTGGTGCTTCACTTTTCAATTAAGTTGTAAATCATGAAATTCTTCCTTTCTAAAGAATTACAGAAATTAATGAATTGAGAAAATCTAAAACTATTGATAATGAACACCAGTTCTCCAAAATACCCATGGGGGATGGGGGTGGGTGGTAATAATGCTGTTTTGTCTTTGCTTTTGGGGGGGCTGACATGCTGCCCATCCAAAAACATCAGAGCCATTTAAGTTGTTTGTTTTAAATTGTTTCTGTTTTTCAAGTGGGGTTGAATTGTAAATACAATATTCACAATGGCTATCTGGCAGCTAGTCCCCTTTGTTTGGCAAATCATTTGGTGGCTTGGAACACACAGGGCTTTCAACCACAGCTCATAATTCAGCAAAGTGAAGACAAAAATGTTTGTGTGAATGTACAAAATATGTACATGTTCCTCTGCCTGGAGGACATTGATACGCTTCTTTAATCTCTGACATATCATCAGCTAGGAAATATGCAGAGGACACTGATGTGTTATGAATGTAGATGATTTTCCATCTCGGATTTGATGAAGTTTTAAGCGACATATGCTGAAAATCTCCATATGTCTGAGGAGTTAAGCATAGTTTTCCCCTTTAACAGACGTTGGTGATTTTTGTAGGTCTGAGGGCATTTACCACCATTAAAAAAAGCTACAAATCCAGATAAAGAAGTGTAACAGCATTCCCTCATGTTTGAGGTCACGTGGCACAGCCAACAAATCAACTTCAATATCTGACAGATGAAAGGTTTCCAGTGGAAGACGACTTTTCCCGGTGTTCATACTCTAGAGATACTTCATTATCAAGCGTTCTGGTTTTCTTCAGATAACTGCAACAATAGATTTAGCGCTCCGAAAAGAACAAAAATCGTCATTTGAACACACCCACGTGACAAAACCTACCAGCAGCCCCGAGGCTCTGTATCAGTCAGTACAAAGTACTGGAATCGTTGAAGCCTCTCGGACAAAAGCAGAGGCTGATTGTGTGGATCTAAGAAACATTCAAACCCCTCGAGAGCACTCAGACAAAGCAGAGAATCCAATAACTCTCATTTTCCTGGTGAAAAGGACTCCCTATCTTCCTTTGTAATCCTGTCTGTGCAATGATCCCCGCCTTTCTTACCCCCTCACACCTCCTTATCCAAATACATGCACCTCAGAGGAGGATCAGCGGGCTCATCTGCAGGCTATCTGGACAACCAATGTCACATTAAAACCCTGCTAAGCTCTAATTACACAGTGTGTTAGAGAGTGGGAGATGAAATACGGCCCTACTGTAATATATCAGCAGGAAGAGAAAAGACGGGTGCAAATGTGAGACATAAACCAGCTCCAATCGGTTGAGTGAAGCATGATATATCTGCTGGCCACATCCTATCTGAGAGCCTCTGTGTGTGTGTGTGTGTGTGTGTGTGTGTGTGTGTGTGTGTGTGTGTGTGTGTGAGCGTTCTGTCTTGGTTCTGTTGAGACTCTCTGAGACTCTTCTCACCCTTATACCCTTATACGCTCCATTTCACCCAGCTCACTCCTTCTCTTCTTGGAAATGGTTCTATTTTATTTTGAACTGAAAAAGTTCTCTTTGCACTTTGCAAAAAAAGTTTCTCTGTGGATGATATCGAGGATAAGATGGCCTGAAAATTCAAAGTTGATGAGAAATTTGAATACCAATAATATTTCATACACAAAAGAAATATATGCAATAGCAAATATTTCTCTTTTCAGTTTTTCAGACCTTTAGGTGGGACTCATCCGCCCAATAACTGCTTGATTTCTCTACTGCTCCTATCTATGTAATGAAGCATTTCTCCGGGCTATAGCAACTTAACTTTACTTAAATCACTGGTTTTCTTCTTTTTCTGCAAAGTCACGTCACATCAAAACGAGAGGAAAGTGTCCCAGTTTTACAATCTGGAGGATTATTCCAAGCACTGTTTTGCTCCAGCAACGTGTAAGTTTATGCATAGCAAAGTGTTAACGGTGTTCCTTATTCAGGGACCAGTAATAACACAGTAATAACAAAGTAATTACACAGTAATTATCTACACTGGTGAGATGGTCCCATCCTAAAGCTCCTGTACCCGTGGACAAAGTGATATGTCCTGCTACTTTGACTGAACCAAGAGTAAATCATATTATATGACTTTTATGAATTTATTCTTTACTTTTTTTTTATTTGCAAATTTTTTTTTTTTTTTCACGAACATGTGATGGGAAAAATCTTAAAAGGGGGATTTTGTTCATCATGCAAATATCCCATCTAACATCCCCACCTTTGAAGAAGGTTTAGAAAATGTTAGAAGTCACATTTACTGATCACACAGCAACAGAGGGACCCAAATGCTGGTCGGACTGTTGAAATTCAGACACAACACATTCAGCCTGATGACTCTTTCCCTGAGTTTAATTTAAAGGTGCAACATGTATAAGTTGGCATTTAGCAGGCAAAAACGGTGGAAATGGAAAATGTTGGGATATGTATTCAGAGAGTGTATAAATATGGTTCATATACTTCTCATTTACGCTGAGTAAATGAGAGGCCAAACGTCAACAATATCGTTGCATTTTACCCTAAAACCGTTGATGTGTATATAGCCCCTTGGGCAATTGTTTCTTGGGTGATACAAGGTCATGAAATGGAGGGTTTCAGCATAAAATCCAACTGCTAGATAGCAGCATTGGTATCAATATTAATCAATACTTGTGCAATGAGATCCATGCTTTAGTTTCAGTATCAGTTGTGTGTTTGTCTTACTCACTTTGCTTATGCACACTGCACCCCTCCCTCTTCTCCCTGCTCAGTCAAGCGCTGCCTGCTCCATGATGGCAGAGAGGAGCTTTGTTTGGTGTTGTTTTTCGACTGAACACCAAACGATTCTAGCTGGAATGTTTTCAGATAACAAATAAGGTTCTGTGGTAACACCACAAATTTATTCAAACATCTTTTTTTGAGTTAATTTACTGGAACTTAAAATGTGTAACTACATAAAGACATACATATTGAATATATAGAGTTTCAGAAGCTTATTAGACCAGTGTAAATTGTTTGCCACCACAACCCTAAATTATCAGTACATTGCTGATTTCCTATTTTCCCCCCTGTGATGGTTAATGTAAATAAGTATTTTCTGATTGACAAATTAGTTAGTTTTACTTTCATTAATGAATAGGAAGACTTATTTCTGAAGTTGTATAATATTCTTGATTAATTTTGATGAGAGTGTTCTCTGTGTTAACAGAGTTAACAGGGCCAGTATCAGAAATACTGGCCCTGTATTTACTTGGTACTGGATCAAAACCAAATTTTGCAGTATTGCACTCTACTACTTAATCCTTGTTTTCTACAAACTGAATAAAAGCAGGTCTAATATAAATTGAAATGGTGAGTGTTTAGACTGAAAAGAAAAGTTTGTGCCATATTAAAGTCAGATATAACAACAACCAAAAATGTATTAAATTTTTACTATTTGTGGAAAAAAAAATCATTTTGGTTTCAACTACATTTCTTTTTATTACATTATGGGTTATTATCACTACATATTGGGTCATTGTTGCATAGAGGGCTATAACAAACCAGTAACTGAGGTTTTATGTTTACGTGTATTTTGATCTCAATGTAAAGCACATCACCAGTTCAAATCATGCTCAAGAATAGAGACAAAGAGAGCTCTAAATGAATGGAACATCTGTAGCACTGTTTAGCGTGAAACACTTGTTGAAGTCTTAAATATAACCGTATATTGACGACAAACACAGGGCAGAGGTCAAGAGATGTTCTGATCTCAAATTGAAGATTGCCGGTTTTGGATTCTGTAACTAGTAAAAAATGAGCCCTAACAATAATAATCCCTACAAAGTGGTTATGGAGCTATACACTCACTACACAGAGTACTTTTTTTGTCAGCTGAACTATACACTGAAAAATAAAATCAAGTCGAAAACAGGAACTGTTACAAAACCAACTGACAGTTTGGTTCACAGATGGAGTGCACATGAAATGGCCCTGTTTCTGTACGGGGATGTGTTTGTGTGTTTTGATGTATTTGTGTGTGTGTGTGTGTGTGTGTGTGTGTAAGGATGGACTTCAGAAGGGACACACAGGGTGAGTCTGGAGGTTCTGGAAGGTTAGACAGGCAGACATAGCGACCACGCTGCGGCGCCACACTGTGTATGACACGCTTGATCAACTCTCATTACAGCTGTGCTTGCACAGCGGGCTCATAAACATGACCGCCGAGGCAGGATCGTGCACACACACAATCACACACACACATACACACACACACACACACACACACACACAATCTAGCAGATGTAATAACCTGTGGACTCATTTGCATATATTTAACCGCAGCCTTGTCAGCCTCCTGGCCGACACCTCCTGCTTCGCCTTCTTACATGAGAATTGGCTTCAAGCTGTGATCACTCATTGCACATCATCAGAATCACAGGAAGCACCACAACAAACAGACACACATTTGTAAACACGGAACACGAGGGCAAATGAGGCAGAAGAGCACATTAAATCCTTATAGAGGGAGAAGTATAAACAATCTCTGCTTCATAATTTCATGTTTCAGAATCTGCCTCAATACTTCAGGTGATTTGTTTTTCCTAATGTTTATCTTGTGTTTTAATCTAGATTTTCCAGAATAGTGGTATGCAAATGCATCCTGTACAGCAGAGACATGCTCCATCAAGAGCAAGATGCAATCTTGATCCAAGATTTTCACAGCTGATGTAGTTTGAAATGTCAATTAGTACCTGTTATCAAGATAAGCTTGGCGAGCTCACAGTATCATTAAATGATTTAATTTCATGGTCTAAGCTGTGAAGATTTCATGGACTGCAGCAGATCCATATCTGAGCACATCTCGTCACAAGGTACCTGTTTGGATCAAACAATCAGCGTTGGAGTGTTATTAATTGATTTTATTGATGTTTTGATTAGATGCCTCTCTGTTTAAGAGGAAGAAAATGCTTGAGGAGAGTAAATGTGGGCCGATTATCTCACCATGCCGGCAATCAATAGATGTGAAAAGAGATAAAGGTTTATTACCAACCAGAGTTAAAAAGGTGGAAAAGAAAGCTGAGATAATGCATATGTCTGCTTGCTTTTTACTGAGGAATTTGACAGATCCTCAAGAAATGTAATCTTTAGGATGATTTTCAAATCCCCCAAGTGTAAGGTTGAGCCTTTTGATGGGAGCATTAGTATTCAGGTGCTGGAGGTGTAATAGTGTCAAAGGTCTCCCTCTGAAGTGCATGACTAATTTATCAGAGGTGTGAATTCACTAAAAGAGATGGATGTGTCATAACAGCTTCCAGGTAATTTGCTCAAAAGGGACATTGATCTACACTTGATCTACACTGCTGGTGGCCCAAAGGACTTGATTCCTCCATCACCCTCCACATTCCTCATCATAAAGCGTGGGCTTCATTAGCAGGCATCTGGCTTCAGCGGTGAACCCGTCCTCCCCGAGCCGCTGAAAAGAGAGTTTAAACAAACGTCCAACAGGGGGATCAGAGCGCCCTGAACG
>RPOG01004302.1:1151-26628 GCA_008086565.1 Thalassoma bifasciatum
AGTCAGTCCCATAGAGCTCCATGTTAAATAACCTGCAGTTCCCTGAGTGTCCACTAGAGTCTGTCTCCAGCAGTGAGTCAGTCCCATAGAGCTCCATGTTAAATAACCTGCAGTTCCCTGAGTGTCCACTAGAGTCTGTCTCCAGCAGTGAGTCAGTCCCATAGAGCTCCATGTTAAATAACCTGCAGTTCCCTGAGTGTCCACTAGAGTCTGTCTCCAGCAGTGAGTCAGTCCCATAGAGCTCCATGTTAAATAACCTGCAGTTCCCTGAGTGTCCACTAGAGTCTGTCTCCAGCAGTGAGTCAGTCCCATAGAGCTCCATGTTAAATAACCTGCAGTTCCCTGAGTGTCCACTAGAGTTTTCTGCAAGGTACAGAATGTTTTGAACTCTGTAATCTAAAAGTTTTGACTTTTAGCTCAAAGTTTCAACTCTAATCCAGAAATTTGAATATTAAACTCAAAACGACTTACTGCAATTCCCATACACTAATAAGCCACTAGGGCCACTGGGCTAATTATAGGCTGACTGCATGTTAATTTTAGGCTAAGTTTGGGCTAAGATAGGGCTAAGATTGGGCTAAATTTGAGATAAGATTGGGCTAAGTTTGAGATAAGTTTGGGCTAAATTTGAGATAAGATTGGGCTAAATTTGAGATAAGATTGGGCTTTGTTTGGGCTAAATTTGAGATAAGATTGGGCCAAGTTTGTGCTAAATTTGGGCTAAGATTGGGCTAAGTTTGGGCTAAGATTGGGCTAAGTGGGCTAAGATTGGGCTACGTTTGGGCTTAATTTGAGATAAGATTGGGCTAAGATTGGGCTAAGTTTGGGCTTAGATTGGGCTAAGTGGGCTAAGATTGGGCTATGTTTGGGCTAAGTTTGGGCTACTGGGCTAATATTGGTCTAAGTGGGCTAAGAGTTGGCTAAGTTTGGGCTAATTTTGAGACAAGATTCGGCTCAATTTGAGATAAGATTGGTCTAAGTTTGGGCTAAATTTGAGATAAGATTGGTCTAAATTTGAGATAAGATTGGCTAAATTTGAGCTAAGATTGGTCTAAATTTGAGATAAGATTGGGCTAAGTTTGGGCTAAGATTGGGCTAAGATTGGGTTAACTGTTGTTAATTTTAGGCTAAGAGTGGGTTAGTAATGTGCTAACTGTCAGGTTACAGTGTGATAAGATTGGACTAACTTTAATTAAACTGCAGTTCCCTGAGTCTCCACTAGGGCCCAAACTCTGACATCACACTTCTATGTTGCAGAAAACATTCAGCTTCAGATTTTCTTGTCTTTGTTTTTCTCACAGTTGCCACCTTTTTATGCTAATTTAGCAGAAAACAGATGAAAACATCATGTGTCGAGTTATTTAAAAACCAAAACAATGAAAAAACGCTGACTCATCGCTGCAGCAGCATCACAGTGAAACCACAGGACGACGGAGGTTTGTTTGATCCTGAGTCACATCAGTGTTGGTGCTGAGCTGTTTTTTTTTTTAATGAGGAGCTTTAATGCAGTGATGTCATCACCTTATTTAACAAAGTCAGTTTCCAGGTTAGAAAAGTTTGTTCACACCTTTTGATCTGACGGTGACTCAGCAGATTTACTTTATTTCAGTAAGAGGAGTCACTAACTTTACTCAAACTGATTTAACCATTTTTGTCATTTGTTTGTTGTTGTTGATGACATATTGGAGACATAATAATGTGTCTTTGTTTTTCACTTTGTTCTTTTATTTTCCATGCAAAATGAATTTTTTGCACAGTAAAAATAAATGTGACAATTATGAGTTATTGCCCTTTAGTCAAGATGAAAAATTACTACTGCAGTTTTTCCTTGTTTTACTCAGGATTTCTCTTGGTTGAAATAACATTTCTCAAAATTAAATCAAAACTGTTTAATGACCTGGATATTTATGAGAAATAAATTTCTTTTTAAATTAGTGTTTTATGGGACTTTTTTGTGGTATTTGTATGAAATTGTATACGATAACCACAAAGTGACACTTCAGTTATTGAGTAGAGGTCAGTATTTTATTTTTTTACTACAAAGTCTGTTTAAAAAGAAAAAAAAAAGAGATTGAGGTTATTACTCACCCATTACAATAAGAAATGAAAACCAAAATGTTTCTCTTCTTTTTTTCTTGGTGGGGTTGTTAAAAGGTTCATATATTGTTTGGTCAGAAACAGTTTAATGTTTACGTTTGACCAATGAGATCACAGAGAAACAGCTTTAAAAAGGTTTCTGAAAAAATATCAGATCCTTTTTTCTCTCATGGTCCTGATTCTGTTCTGAAGAGCTGGATTTTATAACCAAAGAAAAAAAACACTGATTATATATGAATACAGTGGTATATGATGTGTTTGCTCTGTCTCTTTAATTTTATGATTTTTCTGCTTTTATTCGGTCGTTAAATCATTTTAAACCAGTTTGTTTTTTAGGGAGGAGTCCGCTGATGAAAGATGATGAAAACAAACTCCTGAAAACTTCTCAAACTCATGATTCATCCTCGTTTTTCTTTTTTTGTTGTTGCGTCATGTTGGTGCTTTTAGAAACTGGACTTTTCCATTTTCTTCATTGATTGATTGAAATTCTATGTTTTTAAAAACCTGAAAATTTTGATCTTATTAATTTAAAATCATCAAACCAAACAGTTGAAATTTGCTTCTCATTGTTGCGGCAGAAACTCTGTGGTTTTATTTCACTTCCTGTTTCTTTCACACCCTCAAAGTTCTGCTTTGAGTAACAAACTCAGAGAATATGCAAACATAGATCTGCACACATAGATGCTGCTCACAACATCCGTCTCCATCAGAGCCAAAAACTGCCCATGATGCACTGCAGGGACGTGCATGATGCTGCTGCAGAAATCTGATGAATGCACCAAATCTATGTGAGACAGATCTAGATGCAGGATCTGCATTCATCAACAGAACTGCAGCAACACTGTGCATACATAGATCCTGCTAACATAGATTTTGCACATGCAGATCTTGCATTCCTAGATCTTTCTAACATAGATTTTGCACACACATAAATCTATCATACATAGATCTTTTACACATAGATCTTGCACACACGCTTTCTGCTTTAACAGATTTTTCAAACATAGATCTTGCATTCCTAGATCTTTCTTACATAGATTTTGCACACATATATCTTTCACACATAGACTTTTCACACATAGATCTTTCACTCACAGAGCTTTTACACATAGATCTTGCAATCCTAGAGCTTTCTAACATAGATCTTGCACACACATAAATCTTTCATACATAGATCTTTCACACATAGATCTTGCACACACACTTTCTGCTTTAACAGATTTTTCAAACATAGATCTTGCATTCCTAGATCTTTCTAACATAGATTTTGCACACACATAAATCTTTCATACATAGATCTATCACACATAGATCTTGCACACACGCTTTAACAGATTTTTCAAACATAGATCTTGCATTCCTAGATCTTTAGCACACAAATCCTACTCACACAGACTTTTCACACATAAATCTTTCATACATAGATCTTTTACACATAGATCTTGTGCACAGATTTTTTCACACAGATTTTTCACACATAGATCTTGCACACACAGATCTGCTGCATTCATCAGGACTTTGCTGCAGCATGGCTCACACATCCCTGCAGTGCATCCTGGGTATTCTGTGACACAGATAGAGATTGTTTTTGATCTTCTTCATGTTTCAGGTCCAGAGAGTTCAAGCTCTGCTCATTGACCCCGTTTTTAGTTGACTCCACCCTCAGTTAATGACTTAACGAGCGGATGAAGATGATGATGATGAAGATGAAGATGATGATGATGATGATGTTTCCTCCTCAGACTCTGATCCTGGTTTTTCTCTTTCATATCTTCAGAGATGTTTTGGTGGTTAAAGCGTTTCTTTCTGTCAGACGTGTGAAAACTTGAAGCTTTCAGACTTTTTTCTCTCTCTGTGTTTCTGGTGTTGGCCTCAGAAGTTGCAGTTTTTTCTTTGTTGCCTTGTTTGTCCGTGCAGATAAAAAACTTCCTGGCTCAGATTTCCTGTCGGGGCTGATAAGACTGAGGCTGAAGTCAGCAGTTTGTGCAGCAGAGGGGGGGGACAGATGACTGCAGGAACAGCCTGTGATGGTCAAACTCTTCTGCTCCTCATTCTGAGCTGGAATAAAAAAATCCTGCTTATTTATTTATCATTTAACCCCAGATTAAAGGGAAGAAAGAAAGAGAAGTTCAGTTTGTGTAACTTCCTTTCTTTATTTTCTTAAGAACGGTAACCGACCCCCCCCCCCATGATTTTAAGGGTGAATGTTGAGTTTCTATGACGACATGAAATCCAAATTTCATGCTCCTCCCTGAGGCTGAAACGCTGTTCACATTTTTGGCAAAGACTAAAAGAGTGAAGTCACTGAAACACGTTTACGTCATCGACTGATTTTCACTCTGAGCTGAAACAACAGAAAAATATCTGAGGAGTGAGACGTCGCACGTTTTTACTCTTTTTGTTTTTAACTATCTCTGCAGAGAGTCCAGCACAGAGGCTTCGTTTAGAAACAAAGAACAGAAAAGTTTACTTCAATAAAATACTGTTTCTCTGCTGATCCATTTACTGATCAGTGACTGAGTTATCACAGCGAACAGGGAAAAGTTACTGTGTGTTAATATACGGCTATAAGTGGGTTAAATAGGGGAAAAAATCAAAACATGTTTTCTAACAGTAGAACCATTGACTGTATATAGAATAAACAGCGTGGCTCTTCCTGTCACCGTTCTATGATTTTGAAGCCAAAAAACCCCGTTTCTCTAGCCGCCATTGTGCAGCCAGAGTCTGCGCAGTAGAGAATTTCAGGTGGAGCCAAGTAAAAAAGAGAAATAAAAATATTTATTTCTTCTTCTTCAGAAGGTTTAGTCTCCTTTTGGCTCTTTCCTGAAGTTTCTTATATCCCCGATAAAAACTACTCACCAACGGCAGCTGTCAACTATCGTAAAACGAAACTTATATCACGGTTTTTAACGTCCAATAACTAATGAGAAACTAACTTCTCAGAAAAAAAACACCTGAACACCATGCAACCAGATGACATCATCATACCACCTTAGAGTAAGGATGAGAGAAACGTTTCTACCAGGTATCGTAATTTTTTAAAGTTTTCCCGGCTCATATCTGGAATACATGGGGAGGCGGGGCTTATGACCTATACTGCAGCCAGACACCAGGGGGCGGGGCTTATGACCTATACTGCAGCCAGACACTAGGGGGCGGGGCTTATGACCTATACTGCAACCAGACACCAGGGGGCGGGGCTTATGACCTATACTGCAGCCAGACACCAGGGGGCGGGGCTTATGCTGGAGGCTTCAGTTTGAGCCAAACGTGGTTACGTCCACTCATTATACATATATATATATATTTATATTTATATATATTTTGGGTTAGCAGTGGGCTAACTGTGGGCTTGTTCTCCAAAGTTCTCTCTGAGATCGTCACCTGTTGCTCTAAACTTGTGTCTCTACCAGGTCTGAAGTTTCTCTCCTGTTGGCAACAACCCTGAGAGTCTGTCCCATGTTCTAGTTGCTGATCTATATTCTGGTCTCTGCTCTTTTCTTTGTGATTTGAAGTCATGTGTTTTGTCTTTGGGCCTGTATCGATGGAGTTGTTCTTTGTTTCTGGGCCTGTATCGATGGAGTTGTTCTTTGTTTCTGGGCCTGTATCGGCGGCGGCGGCGGCGGCGCCTGTGCAGCCTGCAGCTCTTTAACAGCTTCTGTGGCTGTTACAGATCACAGACTTCTCAGCTCGTTTCTGCAGCATGTGGCTGGTGTTAATGTCCAACTGTGGCTGTGTGACAAAGCACACACACTGTACACTTACTGTTTTACTCCCCAGCACACAATCTGCTCAAACCCGACCACCACCACCACCACCGCCACGGCGAGGACGATGGCGAGGACGACGGCGAGCTGCAGACGCACAAACGGACACACACTCCAACACAAACTGACAAACTGTTGTTTTCTTCTCTTTCAGGTCCGGAAGCGTCGCCGAAGACTGGCACGAGATTTACTCCTTCGTCAAAAACCTGACGGACAGATTCGTCAGGTGAGTGACATCATATGGCGAGCGAGCGACGGTCTGCCTCTGACCCTTTGAGCCTGTTTTTGGTTGATGTTCACGTTTGTTCGATCTGTAAAAGCAAAGATCTTCTTCCTCTCCTCTTCGCTCACATTTCACTTCACACCTGTTTTACAAATTTCTCAAACTGCAAAAGCAGCACATCCTTTTTTTTTTTTTTTTTTTTTTTTGCACATAATTCATTAAAGCGTCTTGAACGTTGAGCTTGCATAACGTTTGAGTCAAGCGCTTCCTGCCAGCTCAGTACAGACGGCGGCGACCCAGCCAGAACCAAGTGGTTGGTTGAAGAAAATAGCAAAGGCACCAGGTGGGAGTGGGTGGCAGAGAGGAGCAGTCTTCTGGGCTGTGAGAACGGCCATTTGCACCGGGGGGGTCCGGCTCCACACGTCCCCCCCCCTCCCTCCGCCCCTCCCGCCGCCTCCGAGCGGCCGGCGAGGAGCGAGGAGCGAGCAGACAATGTACAGTAAAGAGGGAGAAGACGCCACAATCTGCTAAACAATACTCGCTCACCAAGAGCTCTTCTGTTCCGCCATGTGGACCGAGCTGGACCCCCCCACTAACCCCCCTCTGATATGTCCCTGGCACCCGCCGCGACGCCACAACGCCACGGAGACCACGTATCTGCACGCCATCAACCCTCTGAACTCAGACAAAGGAGTCTGCAGCCGCCGCAGCGTCAAGGTTTCTGCAGAAAAACAGAAAATAATTCAACAACCAAACAGTGAATTTAACATTTCTGCAGGAAAACAGAAAATAATTCAACAACCAAAACATTGAATTTAACGTTTCTGCAGAAAAACAACAAAATAATTCAACAACCAAACAGTGAATTTAACGTTTCTGCAGAAAAAATAACAAAATAATTCAACAACCAAACAATAAATTTAACGTTTCTGCAGAAAAACAGAAAATAATTCAACAACCAAACAGTGAATTTAACATTTCTGCAGAAAAACAGAAAATAATTCAACAACCAAACAGTGAATTTAACATTTCTGCAGAAAAACAGAAAATAATTCAACAACCAAACAATAAATTTAACGTTTCTGCAGAAAAACAACAAAATAATTCAACAACCAAACAGTGAATTTAACGTTTCTGCAGAAAAAACAACAAAATAATTCAACAACCAAACAGTGAATTTAACATCTTTCTTCCTCAAATTATTGTAAAAGCATCTTCACCCTAAACCAAACAGATTAAAGTCACTGACAGAAAAAACTCCTGATGCTCTATTAAACCACAGATCAACTCAGGAAAGTTTCCTAAAAACACAGTTTCATGTTTTCCTTCCTCATATTAACCTGAAAAGCATCTTCATCCAAAATCAAACACTGTTTAGAAACAGAATCAGAATATTTGTGCAGATTTAAGAAGCTTCTAGGACATTTTGCTTTGTTCATAAATATATAGGAAGGTTTTAAAAACTGAAAACTGCTGAGACGTTTAAAATCGAACCAGCATCTGTGACTGATTTTACTCCATGAAAACACAAAAAAAGATAAAGTCCAGAATAAAGAAACTGACACAGAAGATTTCTGCAGAAACATCAGTTCATCGATCATTAAACCACAAAAACAAAGTGAATTTACCTGCAGCTGTGATTTTACTGCAGGAGAAACAAAAACATGAGAATCAACAAACACAATCAGAAGATTTCTGCAGATTTCACTTCAAAAACACTTTATACTCATAAAAAAGTGTTTGAAAAACTAAAACTGGTCGAGTGTTTGAATCCTAACGAGTGTCTGTGACAGATTTAACTTCACGAAGACACAAAAAAACAGAATAAAGAAAAATTCTGCAAAAACAAAGAGTCAAATAACTCAGAACAGTTAGAAACAAACTCTGAATTTAAGCTGCAGCTGAAGCAGATTTGACCAAATTCATCTGTGAAACATCTACAATGAAACAAAAAATCAGAATATTTCTGCAGATTTAAGAAGCTTTAAGGAAACTCTCCTCTGTTCATAAAACAGAGTTTGAAAAAGCAAAAACTGGCAGAAAGTTCAGATTCGTCCAAGTTTTACTTCACAAAGAGACTTAAAAAAAAACAGTTTAGAATAAAAGAAGAAAATCAGAATATTTCTGCAGATTTCAGACACTGAGAGGAGATTTTTCCTCAAACAGTTTTGGCTGAAAGTTTAAAATCTAACGAACAACTGTGACAGATTTTACTGAATGAACACACACACACACACACACACACACACACACACACACACACACACACACACACACACACATTAAGGAAGCTTACAGAATATTTCTGAAAAAAACACACACCACACAAAAGATGGTTAAAAGATAAAATGACTCAGGAAAGTTTGAATTAAATGTTTCTTCCTTCAAAGCATCTTCAAAAAAAATAAAGAAACTAAATCAGAATATTTTTGCAGATTTCACACTTTAATGACACTTATCATAAAAATCCGAGTGTTTGAAAAACTGAAAAGTTTTGTGTGTAACGAGCGTCTGTGACAGATTTTCCTACATGAAGACACAAACATCCTGCACGAGCTGGAAAAAGGGAAATGATCAGAAAAAAGAAACAAAATCAGGATTTTCTGATTATTTAATGAGTGTTTTTAAACCTGAAAACCTGTTAAAACTGTTTCATCTGATGTTTTCCTTTTGCAGTTTATTAAACAAAGACAAATCATGTTTGTGACAAAAATACAGAAAAAAAAAACTAAATCTGGATGTTTCTGTAAATTTCAGACACTTTGAGAAGTCAGTCATGAGAATAAAAACTTTTATATCTAAGGAGCATCTGAGGCTGATTTAACTACTTCAAGACAGAAACATGCACAAAAACTAAGAGTTCAGGATAAAGAAACAAAAACAGAATATTTCTGCAGGTTTTAGACCCTTTAGGTTTTTTCCTCCACTCAGGAAACAATAATATTTCAGAAACTGGAAACTGATTTGACTAAAAGACCCAGAACATGCATGAGCCAAAAAAAAAAGACAGAAAAAGAGACATCCGACTGTTTCTGCAGATTTTAGACGTTTTGAGAAGAATTTCCTTCATTCATAAAAATAAGAACGATTCACAAAGTGAAACCTGGTTAAAAGTTTGGAATCTAACGAGCAGCTGTGACTGATTTTATTCAACAAAGACACGAATCTTTGTGTTTGTGTAAGAAAAAAAAACAGAACAAAGACACAAAATCAGGATATTTCTGCAGATTTCACACACTTTAAAAACTGTTTCTTATGTTCAAAAAAAATTAATTAAGTTTCAAAAACTGAAAACTGGCAGAAAGTTCAGGAGAAAATCTTTGACAGATTCTACTGAATGACGACACAAATCGTGGACGTGCAAAAAGAAAAATGCAGAATAAAGAAACTTAAAAAGAAGATTTCTGTTAATTTTAGACACTGAGAGAAATTTGTCCTTCGTTCATAAACTGAAAACTGGATAAAAGTTTAAAATCTAACAAACATCTCTGACAGATTTTACTGAATGAAGAAACACAAACAGGATATTTCTGCAGATTTCTGATGCTTTCTGAACTTTTTCCTCTGTACATAAAAACGAGTATTTCTAAACCTGAAATCTAACGTGAGTCTGTGACAAATTTTACAACATGAAGACACAGGAAAAGATTAGAAAATAAAAAACAAAAACAGGATGTTTCTGCAGATTCCTGATGCTTTCAGAACTTTTTCCTTCAGTAACAAAAATACGAGCGTTTCAAAAACTGGCAAAAAGTTTAAAATGTGACGAACGTCTCTGATAAATTTTATTACACGAAGACACAAACCAATCATGGGCCGACAAAATACAGAACAAAGAAACAAAAACAGGATTTTTCTGCAGATCAGAGACACTTTGATGAAACTTTCTTTCAGATTTAAAAATAAGAAAATTTCACAAACTGAAAGCCAGAGAAAAGTTTAAAGTCTGGTGTTAAATTAAGAGACAGATCCTGGATCTGCAAAAAGAAAAATGCAGGATAAAAAAAACAGAAACTGATAATTTCTGTGAATTTAAAGGCAGAAAGTTTCAAATCTAACGTGCGTCTGTGACAGATTTTACTGAATGGAGACATAATTCATGGATCTGCAAAAAGAAAAATGCAGAATAAAGAAACAAAAACTGATCATTTCAGACGCTTTGAGACTTTTTTTTCTTTACCTCCGAATAAAAACATTGGAGGTTTTTTTTTTTAATCTGAGTAAAGCAGTAAATTATTTTTAATCTGACAAACATGTGTGACAGATTTTACTGAATGAAGACACAAACACAGAAAAGGATAAATGAATAAACAGAATAAAGAAACAGAATCAGAATATTTCTGCAGATTTAAGAGGAAACTTTCTTCCAAACATAAAAACATAAAAACCAGAACGTTTCAAAAACTGAAAACTGGCAGAAAGTTTCAAATGGAACGTGCGTCTGTGACAGATTTTCCTCCATGAAGATAAAAAAAGAAAAAGTCCTGAAAAAAGAATATTTGTGCAGATTTGTGAGGCTCAGAGAACTTTTCTCCTCGTTGATAAAACAGAGAAAATGTGAAAAAACAGAAACGTGTGAGAGAAACTCCTGCTGCTCCACTTTTCCTCACGCTCACATTTTTATTTCCCTGAATATTTTTTATTTAACTGTGAAATATGAAAATAAATCCGACGTTTTTATGCATCTTCAGCAGCTTTTAACAAACAAAATAAAGAATCAGAAACTTGAACCTTCAGCTCCTCCAGTTTTTCTTTAAGGTTTTTTTTTATTTCTTCAGTCTCTGCTTTAAAAGTTGAAATAAGAGAAAAGAAACAAAACTGTGAAACATTTTAACAGAAATCTCCAATTTTGTCAGTGAACACATTTATTTAACACATTCACATTTATTTGTTTCTGTATTTAATCACAAAATCTCATAAAATCCAGCGTGTGATCAAAGTGGGAGAAAAACAGATTCACTTCAGTGTCAGGAAGTTTTTCTTTTAAGTTTTTAAACAGATTTATTTCTCCATTTTCCTCCTGGGAACAGTTTTTTATTTCTAAAGAGAATAAACAGCTGATTCAAATTAAACCTAAAAACCAAACTTACATGAATTTTCTGACACTTGACGTGAAGTGAAAATCACAAAAACTTCATTTGAATCAACGCCAAAAAAAATCAGAGACCAAAGATTCAATTATTTATCCCAAAAATATGGATTTATCTCAAAGGTTCAACTGTTTTATCTCATTATTTTCAGTTTTATCTTTAAAATTTGTCTTTAGTTGTCTTTAGTTTTGGACTTAATAATCTCAAAATTTAGACTTTTTATTTGAAACTTTTGACTTTCATCACAGAAACAGACAATTATAACAGACCTTAATTTAAACTTTTATCTCAAAGTTTGGCTGTTTTTTCCTGAAAATTGAGAATTTTATCTCAAAATTTTGACCTTTTATCTCTAGTTTCAACTTTTAAATCTCAAAATTCAACTTTTTCTCTTGAAATTTTGCCTTTTCCTCCATAATTTTGACCTTTTATCCCACAGTTTTAGCATTTTATCTCAAAATTATGACTTTTCTCTCAAAGCTGCAAATTTAAATCTCAAAATTTCATATTTCATCACTGAAACACGATTTTATTTCCAAACTTTGACCTTTTATCTCAAAGTTTGGACTTTATTATCTAATGATTTAGACTTAATCTCCACATGTCAACTTTATCCCAGAAAAATGTTTCAATTCTTCATTTTATGAACAAAACTCAAACCTCTAAATGTGAAAATATAAACAGTTAAATGTTTCCAAACAGGAAGTGACTTCAGCACAACTACGATTTTCTCATTCTTCAAACTGTTCATGACATAATTTTGACTTTTTATTTCAAAAGTTTGCTGTTTTTCTGTCTGAAGTTTGACTTTTACCTCAAAGTTTGGACTTAATAACCTCAAAATTTTGAGTTTTTATTTAAAAACTTGAATTTATCTCAAAATTTCGACTTTAATCACAGAAACAGACAATTATAAAAGATAATTATTATTATAATTTGAACTATTTATCTCAAATTTTGGCTTTTTTTCCTGAAAATTAATTATTTAATCTCAGAAT
Source organism: Thalassoma bifasciatum (assembly GCA_008086565.1). Classification (NCBI taxonomy): domain Eukaryota; kingdom Metazoa; phylum Chordata; class Actinopteri; order Labriformes; family Labridae; genus Thalassoma; species Thalassoma bifasciatum. The sequence continues at coordinate 13,327 of RPOG01004302.1, forward strand.
TTTGTCTTTTTACCTCAAAATTCAACTTTTTATCTTGAAATTTTGTCTTTTCCTCCATAATTGCTAATTTCATCTGACATTTTTTATTTTTTTCCCCTCAAAATTTTGACATTTTATCCCACAGTTTTAGCATTTTATCTCAAAATTTGACTTTCTATCTCTAAATTACGACATTTACGGCCTCAAAGTTGCAAATTTAGTCTAAAAAATTTCATATTTCATCACTGAAACATAATTTTATTTCCAAACTTTGACCTTTTATCTCAAAGTTTGGACTTTATCATCTAATAATTTAGACTTAATCTCCACATGTTGACTTTTCTCCCAGAAAAATAATCACGATTCTTTATTTCATGAACAAAACTCAAACATCTAAATGTGAAAATATAAACAGTTAAATGTTTCCGAATAACTACGGCAAGCTCAAGGCTCCAAACAAATCAACTCGCTTTGTTTAGTGGAACAACTTCAGGCAATAAAACCAAATATTTCTTATTATTTTTATCTATTTATGTTCAGAAAGATCCAGATTCTTTGACTCATTTCATATTTATTTACTCATAATCTCAAAAAACTGTTGAGAGAAAAAATGTGAATAAATGATAAAATAATGTCATTAACAGAATTTCACCACATTAAAAGAAGAAACAGAAGTTTAAATGTTTAATGTTTCAGAAAGAACGACGTCTGCAGCTCTGATGGTTTTTATTTCAGAGTCATCACAGACACAGATAAATCATGACATCATCAGCCAAACGGCGAACTTTGACCTCAGCAGCTGAAGCTTTTATCGTTTCTGAAACGTAGAAAAAAACCTTTGGAGCGTCTGAAGTTTCTCTCTCCCTGAGTTTCTGATCCACCTATGATGGCAGACAGGATGTGGGCGCGTCTGGGGCCGTGTGGCGGTGAAGATGGCGTGTGTTTGCGGGGGAGGATGGCGTGTGTTTGTGGGGGAGGATGGCGTGTGTTTGCGGGGGAGGATGGCGGTGAAGATGGCGGTGAAGATGGCGGTGTGTCGTGTGGGTGATAAATCCCAGCACCTCTCCGTATGCTCTGACAGAGAAACAGAGTTTACCTCGCTCTGGGAAACACCCGAACATCCACCCATAAAAAAAACTATCAGAGCTTTAGTTTGAGTCATGTTTCATTTTCTTTCATCAAAATCCTGTTCAAGTGTCTTTAAGAGATGAAAACATGACTGATTATTATTGTAAATGTTCCTTTAAGACTCAGACTGTCTAGAGCAGTGATTCCCAACCTGTGGTCCGTGGCCCCATGTGGGCCGTGAAAGTATTGCAAGTGGGCCAACAAATCATCTCCAAAGTAGTTTAATTTTAGTGGAGTGCAATTCTATATAGATAAAAGATGCAAATAGAGAAAGAAAGATACAAATATACAGAATAATGTTTTGAATGTTAAAACTCAGTTACAAACTCAGTTACCAAATTAAAAGTGTTCAGTTATTCATAAATAAAATATGTCCACTAAGAAGGTGTGTTAGTGGCCAATGGGTAACATGACCCAACTCAAACTTAACAACAACCCAATATATAATAAAAGTATGTAACAAAAGCCCAAATGTAACTTGTCAAAAAACGTAACACAAGTGCTGAAACGCAACAAAAGCCAAAATGTAATAACTGACTTAAACTGAAACAAATTGTTACATTTTGGGCAAAAAGTTATTTTGTTTTAGGCTCAGAATCTGTTGCATTATTTACCAGTTATTTCATTTTGGGTAGTTGTTACTGATGGTGTTTTATATCCTCTGTATTTATGGGGTTGGAGGTGGGCTGTAAACATTTTTGAGACTTAAAACTGGGCCCTGAGTTGGAAAAGGTTGGGAATCACTGGTCTAGAGGTAAAGAATTAATCAATACTTACAAACACCAACTCCAGTGAAGTTTGGATGTTGTGTAAAATGTAAATAAAAACAGAAAACAATGATTTATAAATCCTCTTTAAATTATATTCAACTGAAAACAGCACAAAGACAAAATATTTCCTGTTCAAACTGATAAACTTTATTGTTTTTTGTAAATATTCCCTCATCTCGTTCCTAAAAAGCTGTGACAGGTTGAAGAAAAGTCTGCTGTGGTCTGACCAGGCCAAACTCTTTTTGGAAATCATGGACGTGGTGATTGTTCTCAGGTCAAAGTTCAAAAGCAGCATCTGTAGCAGATTTTTTTTACTTGTTACAAGAAATTGATGCCTCATTTTTGTCTGAAAAAACTTGAAATGAGACATTTTTATGACCTTGTCTAGTAAATGTGGCTCAAATCAAGAATAATAAGACAAATTTGACTAAAAATAAGACACTTGTTTAGATTTCAGTTTTTGCAGAGTTTGTGTTTGTGGATCAGTAAAAAATGAAACAGACGTAAAAACTTCTCTTTGTTTTTCTGCTCAGTCCCAGGATGAGAGTTTCCTTCATCGTCTTCTCGGCTCGAGCCACCGTCCTCCTCCCTCTGACCGGAGACAGGTGACCTCACACACACCTGTGCCCCCCCCCTCCCCTCCCTGTGTGTCTCACCTGAGGCTGATGATGTCATATGGTTGTTTCAGGTATGAGATTGAAGAAGGTCTGAAGCGTTTGAAGGAGGTGAAACCTGCAGGAGAGACGTACATGCACGAGGGGCTGAAGGAGGTCAGCGTCTTCTTCCTCCTCTTTCTCACCTGTTTGTGACGCGTTAGTGATGTCATGGCGTTCTCTGATGTGGCGTTTTTAACCCTCAGGCGTCGGCTCAGATCCAGGCTCAGGGCGTCAAATCCTCCAGCATCATTTTGGCTCTGACGGACGGAAAGTTGGAGGTTTACGTCCACGAGCTGACGGTGCAGCAGGTCAGGACTCTTTTTCTTCTTTAAGTTAAAATAATAAAAACACTTTTTTTCCCCAATCCCCTTTTCTGCATGTTTGTTTTTTTCTTTTTGCATTTATAATGTTGAAATATTAAACTAAAGAGTCAAACTATGAGATAAAAAGTCAAACTAAAGATTTGTTTTCCTCAAAATTCTGACTTTTTTTCTAATAGTTGTTCCTTTATCTCAAAATTTAGATTTTTTTGCCATAAACTTTTATTTTTTATCTCAAAATTCTGACTTTTTATTGCAAATATTTGACACCCACATTTCAGTTTCTATCTCATTTTTTGACTTTTTGATGCAATTTTTGACTCTATTACAAATATTTGACTTTTAATCCCAAATTTTGTGTTTTAGTTTCAAAGTTTTTGAGTTTTTATCTCAAGTCTTGATCGTTTTCCCTCCAAAGTTTTACATTCATGTCTCAAATTTGACCTTCTTACCTGCAATGTTTGATTTTTGTCGTCTATAATTTTTGAGATTTTATTTCAGTTTTTTGACTTTCAATCCCAATTTTTGCATCAAATATAAGATTTTATCCTAAATGTTTGACTCAAATGTTTGAGTTTTTATCTCAGATCTTGATTTTTTACCTTCCAAATTTTGACATGTGTCTGAAATTTGACCTTTTATCTCAAACATTGGAGTTTAAGTCACAACTTTTTGACTTTTTGTCTCAACTGTTTGGATTTTTTCTCAATATTGTGACTTTTTTTACTTAAATTTGATCCTTTAATCTCAAATATCTGACTTTATATCACATATTTTGAGTTTTTTATCTCAAGTTTTTGACCTTTTTAGTCCTAATTTGGACTTGATCATCGCAAATGTTGACATAACCTCATAGTTTTGACTTTTTATTTCAAAATTTTAACTTTTCATCTTCAGATTTGATTTGATTTTTTCAAAAATTTCAACTTTGTTTTCCCAAATTTTGACCTTTTTCATGTACTAATTGTGAATATTGAGATAAAAGTCAAACTTAAGACTTTTATTTCCTCAAAATTTTGACATTTTATCTCATGTGTATGGACATGTAGAAGTGTGTGTGTGTGTGTGTGATGTTGAGGGTGTTGTGTGTCAGTTTTCCCTGTTTCTAACCNAGCGTGTATTTCCCCCTTTAACATCAGTGACAGCTTGAAGTCTTTTGTGCTGGTTGTGGATGAGGGTCTTTATTTTCTCAGATGGTAAAACTGACCATTCTTCTTGGCAAAAAGCCTCCAGTTCCTGTAAATTCTTGCTCTGTCTTGCATGAACTGCAGGTTTGAGATCTCCCCAGAGTGGCTCAATGATATTGAGGTCAGGAGACTGAGATGGCCACTCCAGAACCTTCACTTTATTCTGCTGTAGCCAATGGCAGGTCCACTTGTCCTTGTGTTTTGGATCATTGTCATGTGTGAACGTCCAAGTACGTCTCATGTGCAGCTTCTGGGCTGATGAGTGTAAATTTTCCTCCAGTATTTTCTGATAACATGCTGCATTCATCCTTCATTCATCAGTTTGGACCAAGTTTCCTGAGCCTTTGTAGCTCACACATCCCCAAAACATCAGTGATCCACCTCCGTGTTTCACAGTAGGAATGGTGGACCTTTCATCATAGGCCTTGTTGACTCCTCTCCAAATGGAACAATGTTTATGGTTGTGGACAAAAAGTTCACTTTTGCTCTCATCACTCCAAATGACTTTGTTCCAGAAGTTTTGAGGCTTGTCTCTGTGCTGTTTGGCGTATTGTAAGCAGGAAACTTTGTGGCATTTGTGTAGAAATGTCTTTCTTCAGCCCATTTTTCCTCAAGTGCCTCCTTATTGTGCATCTTGAAACAGCCAGACCACATTCTTTCAGAGAGTCCTGTGTTTCAGCTGAAGTTATTTGTGGGTTTTTCTTTGCATCCAGAACAATTTTCCTGTCAGTTGTAGCTGAAATGTTTGTTGGTCTACCTGACCGTGGTTTGGTTTCAACAGAATCCCTCATTTTCCACTTCTTCATTAGAGTTTGAACTCTGCTTATTGGCATCCTCAGTTCCTTGGATATCTTTTTATATCCCTTTCCTCTTTTATACAGTTGAATTCACTTTTCCTGCAGAAACTTTGACAATTCTTTTTCTTTCCTCATGACTCAGAATCCAGAAACGTCAGTGCAGCACTGGATGAAAGATGCAAGAGGAGCTCAGAAACTCTCTGGGCTTTTTGGAAGTTTCTGTTCTCATTATGATTAAAAAAGAGTAAACACAGTTATTTGTTTTTAAATATCTTCACCAACCACGAACCAACTTAAGGATCTTTTCTTCCACAAAATTTTGACATTTTTTGTTATAGTTTTGACCTCGTCTCAAAATATAAGTTTTCTGTCAAATTTTGAGTTTTTATCAAGAAAAAATGACCTTGTCTGTCTTAATTTTAAGTGATTATCTCAAAAGTTTGACATTGTCTCATATTATTGACTTTGTATATGAAGTTTCCACCTTTTATCTTCAGATTTGACTTCAGTTTTTCAAAATTTTGACTTTTTGATTCTGAGTTTTGTCATTTTGTTTATATGATATTTTATATTTTCAGTTTTATGACGAGCTCTGTGTCTGTGTTGGAGGTTTAAAGGGTTAATGAGTGAAGATCAAAGCAGTTTCCCATCATGCTCTTCACGCCTTTTAAACCCTTTAATTTAATCATCTGTAAATTAAACCTGTAAAGGTCGTTTCCGTCTCCTGAACCTGGAGTTTTCTCTGAGGTCAGAGTCAGACCTGAGCGCCTCTCCCTCAGCACGCCGTCCACGCCAGAGTCCACGCCAGTGTCCACGCCAGTGTCCACGCCAGAGTCCACGCCAGTGTCCACGCCAGTGTCCACGCTGTCCACGCCAGTGTCCACGCTGTCCACGCCGTCGTGCCTGCAGCTTCCATCCTCAGCATTAAGTCAAAAACAAAGGAGCTCTTGCCTCCAGTTCGTGTTTTTTTTGTCTGGTGGTTGAGAAAGTGTTTGCCACAGTCGCGCCATCTGCTGCGTCTCCTCCTGCCCGTGAATCAAAGAAAGAAGAGACAGAGCTCAGTCAGAAAAGAGAAAGAAACAGAAAGCAGCCTTTAATCCTCTCCTAAAAACTCTCTCCTTGTTTTTCTTCCTCTCCTCCTGCGACAGCTCGCCGACATCGCCGACACCAAGGACCAAGTGTTTCCTGTCAAAGATGGCTTCCACGCGCTCAAAGGCATCGTCAATTCTGTAAGTTTGACTTTTTTCTGATGGAATCTGAGAGCGTGGGTTCGTTAGAGAGCGAGAAACTTCAGCGAGCGTCTAAACATGAACGTGAAGGTTTTTAGCTTCTGTCCAGTCAGAGAGCGAGAAACTTCAGACCCTTTGTCCTGCTTTTATTTTGAAAGGCTGCAAAGGATGAGCCTCAAAGTTTTTAAACAGAAAAAAACAGAAATAAGCTCAGATCCATTTATTAAATCAGAACTGTCTCAATGATGCAGATTTCAAAGGAACTATCAATAATTGATCATGTTACATTTTTCTTTGCTTTTATTTTGAAGGGTGAAGAAGGGAGGTTTGAAAGTCTGGAATTTTAAACAGGAATTTCAAACAGATTTGCATGCAGTCATGTAAAAAAGAGGCAGAGAAATGCTCAGAATTGTCTAGATTTATCATATTTTGGAGGAAAATCCATCGAGAATTGAGCATTTTCTGCTTTTATTTTGAAAGGCTGCAATGGATGAGCCTCAAAGATTAAAAAAAAAAAAAAACAGAAATAAGCTCAGATCCATTTATTTAATCAGAGATGTCTCAATGATGCAGATTTCAAAGGAACTATCAAGAATTGATCATGTTACATTTTACTTTGCTTTTATTTTGAAGGGTGCAGAAGGAGAGTTTGAAAGTCTGAAGCTTTAAACCGAAAAATTAAATAAATCGTATGCTGTCATGTAAAAATGAAGCAGAGAAATGCTCAGAATTGTCTAGATATATCACATTTTGGAGGAAAAACCATCAAGAATTGAGCATTTTCTGCTTTTATTTTGAAAGGCTGCAAAGGATGAGCCTGAAAGCTTAGAAACAGAAAAAAAAGAACTCAGATCCACAAATTTAATCAGAAATATCTAAATTATGCAGATTTTAAAGAAACTATCAATAATTGAGCATATTGCCATTTATATTGCTTTTATTTTGAAGGATGGAGAGGGAGAGTTAGAAAGTTTGGAGTTTTTGAACAGAAATATAAAATAGATTTGTTTGCAGTCCTGCAAATTAGAAGCTGAGAAATGCTCAGAATTGTCTAGATTTATCACATTTTGGAGGAAAAACCATCAAGAATTGAGCATTTTCTGTCTTTCTGCTTTTATTTTGAAAGGCTGCAAAGGATGAGCCTCAAAGATTTTGAACAGAAAAAAGCAGAACTAAGCTCAGATCCATTTATTAAATCAGGAAATGTCTCAGTGATGCAGATTTTAAAGGAACTGTCAAGAATTGATCATGTTACATTTTTCTTTGCTTTTATTTTGAAGGGTGAAGAAGGGAGGTTTGAAAGTCTGGAGTTTTAAACAGGAATTTCAAACAAATTTGCATGCAGTCATGTAAAAATGAAGCAGAGAAATGCTCAGAATTGTCTAGATTTATCACATTTTGGAGGAAAAACCATCAAGAATTGAGCATTTTCTGCTTTTCCGCTTTTATTTTGAAAGGCTGCAAAGGATGAGCCTGAAAGCTTAGAAACAGAAAAAAAAGAACTCAGATCCACAAATTTAATCAGAAATATCTAAATTATGCAGATTTTAAAGAAACTATCAATAATTGAGCATATTGCCATTTATATTGCTTTTATTTTTAAGGATGGAGAGGGAGAGTTAGAAAGTTTGGAGTTTTAAACAGAATTATAAAATAAATTTGTATGCAGCCCTGCAAATTAGAAGCTGAGAAATGCTCAGAAGTGTCTTAATTCATCACATACTAAAGAAAATCCATCAAGAATTCACCATTTGCTTGATATCTGCTTTTATTTTGAAAGACTGCCGAGTATGCACCTGAAGATTTGGAAACAGAAACAAACAGTAAATAAGCTTAGATTCAAATGTTTTCACTCATAAATATCGAAATGGAAGAAATTGAGTAAAATGAGTAAAACAAATCTGTCAAGGGAGGAAGAAAAAGTTTCTCAATTACAAGAAACTTGACAATCAGATGTTTTTTACTCATCACAAGTAATTCAGAGGTGATTTTGTCTTTAAATGTCTCTAAATAAATCATGTTTCTGGATTAATCTGGTGAATGTGGCTCAAACTGAGTCTGAAACTACATTTACACATTCCTGTGCACTTGATTGTTTGCATATTAGGTTATTTCCTGTTATTTCCTTTTCCAAAATTTCAGGCTCGTTCGTCACAGCCTTTCAAAATAAAAGCAGAAATAAAGCAAATAGTTTATTCTTGATATTTTTCCTCCAAATATGATAAATTTAGCCACTTTTGAGCATTTCTCTGCTTCTTTTCTGCAAATTTGTTTTATATTTCTGTATAAAGCCTCAGATGTTCAAACTCTCCCTCTGTAGCCTTCAAAATAAAAGGAAAACAAGAAAGAAAACGTTAAATTCTTGATGTTTTTCTTCTGAAATGTCTTCCATTTCGACATTTATGAGTGAAAATATTTGAATCTGAACTTATTTACTGTTTGTTTTTGTTTCCAAATCTTCAGGTGCATACTCCGCAGTCTTTCAAAATAAAAGCAGATATCAAGCAAATGCTTTTCACAATGTACAGAAACATTTACAAACTTAACAGAAAATTACATCAAAAGCTTTTCCTCTAATGTGAGGATGAAAACTGAAGGTGAGAATTGTTTATAGCGTTCAGATAAAGGGTCAATATTTTAAGATATAAAGTGGAAATTCTTAGAAGTAAAGACAAAATTCTGAGAAAAAAAGTCCAAATTTTGAGAAATCAATTTATGGTGTGAAAAAAAGTCTAAACTTTCACATTTAAGGTCAAAATAAAAAAGTCTGAGATAAAAATTTAAAAATTTCAGATGAAATGTCAACATTTTGAAATAAAGGCAATATTCGAAACAAAAAGTAGAAATTTTGATATAAAAAGTCAAATTATGAGAAATAAGGAAAACATTATTAAATAAAAGGCAAAATTGAAAAATTAAAAAATTAAAAAATCATTCCCAACAGTCTAACACTCAAAGAACGTGTGTGCAAAACAAGTGACAACTGATCCTGGGTCAGTCAGGAGGAAAAAATCACATGATCATGATGTCGGAAATTGCGATTTCGATCAGAAAACGATAAATCGTTCAGCCCTAGTAAACGCCGTCGGGTAAATGGCGTTGTGTAAAGTGACGTCCTGAGTTTCTGTAACTTGGTCCTGATTGGATCAGCAGCTGAGTGATCGTCCTGCACGGAAACATGTTTGGAAAGAAACGCTCAGAGCGCAGACAGAAACTCAGCGCCGCCGCCCGCCCTGCTGCTGACGTCGCTGCTCGCCGTGGTCAGTTTGGTAGAGTGGTAGATCTGTAGAGTGGTAGATCTGTGTAGTGGTAGATCTGTAGAGTGGTAGATCTGTGTAGTGGCAGAGTGGGAGCTCCAGAGCTGAGTGGAAGCGTCCTCAGTGGGTCTGTGTGTGTCACAGGCTTTAAACAGCTTTTATGTGAAGTTTCCTGAAGCTTTTCTGCCAAACAATTAGTGATTTTTTCCATTAGCTGCAGCTTTAGCAGCAACGCTGGCACCAAACTCTGTGTGTGTGTGTGTTTGTGTGTGTGTGTGTGTGTGTGTGTGTGTGTGTGTGTGTGTGTGTGTGTGTGCAGCAACATTTGTACCAGTGTGAGATCTGCAGGAGCACTGTGACCCCACACCAGCGTCAGAGCGTCAAACTACAGACCCCACAGAGTCTCACAGAGTTTTCCCTGCAGCTGGAGGATCAGTTTTTCCTTTTTAGCTTTTTTAAATCAGTGTTTCCAACCTTATTTAGGCCGTGACCTCGTTATGACATCACTGAGACAGGAAGAGAAAAACTCAGAGACGTTTTCTTCCTGGAGTCAAAGTGTCAGTCACAGTCTGAGCTTCATGGCTCTGAGTTCAAACACTGACTGATAAAAGCAGCAGCTGCTCAGATGTTTGGAAGGACGGGAAAAAAGGTAAATACAGCGCAGGTTTTGTCTCCCAAGGTGGCGCTAAAGCATCAGTTTAGGCTCCAAAGAGGGAACTTTTGCATGTTTTTGCTTTGAAGATATCACTGAAACATATTTTGGCTCATGTGTTTTGGTGCCAAAGAGGAAACTTCTGCAAGTTTTTGCTTTTAAGGTGGCACTGAAACAAAAATCTTGGCTCCACTTTTAGCATATTTTGGCTCCCTAGATGGCACTCAGGTGGTTGTTTTTGGCCTCCAGGAAAGCATTTTTAAACACGTTTAAGCTCCCAAGAGGAAACTTCTGTATGTTTTTGTTTTTGAGGTCACACTGAAACACAAATCTTGGCTCCATACAGACCACTTTTGAATATTTTGCCTCTTAAAGGGACATTTTTCCACATGATTTTACTCCTAAGAAGGTACTTAAGCTCACCTTTGAATGCCTAAATGGGCATGTTGCATATTTTGACTCTAAAATGGAAACTTTTGCACGTTTTTGCTTTAAACGTGCCACTCAAACACATTTTGGCTCATGTGTTTTGGAGTCCAAGAGGAAACTTTAGCTCACTTTTAGATTCCCAAAATAAAAATTGAGACATGTTCTGGTGTTTTGGAGAGGACACTTCTGCATATTTATGCGTTTAAAGTCGCTCATGAAAAAAAATCTTGGCTCCATAGAGACTACTTTTGAATATTTAAGCTCCAAAAGAACATTTTTACACAAACTTACTCCCAAAAAGGCTCTTCAGCTCACTTTTGAAACAAAGAGCGTTTTAGTAAAAGATTTTCCTCCTACAGAGACTCTTAAACACACACCTTTGTGCCAGAGAAAATACTCCTGCATGGTTTGGCTCCCAAAACACAACTTAAGTATTTTTTTATTTGCACACTTTTGCACACATTTGATGCCCAAAAGTGACTGAAACAAACAAACTTTCTCTGTGACCTGAACAGGAAGTCACATTTCTGCAACCACACTTTCAGATTCAGCCTCTGAGTTTCCTCAAACTGCACAAACTGTTTGGCTGTTTTCCTGCTAAACACAAACAGATTTTACAGAGAGACACTTTTTAGAGACAGAAGCTGATGCTCGTCTCTTTTATTCTGAAGCTCAGAGCTAAAGGAAATGCAGAGTCAGAGACTTTAGGACTTTTAGTGATGATCAGTTTTTTTTTTTAACAGCAGAGTGAAAAGTTTGGTTTAAATCCACAAACACAAAGTGAAGTCAGTGAACTCTGAGCTGCAGAGAGAGTCTGAACATTCCTCTGAGCTGAGTCATCTGGATCCTCTTCTCAATCTGAAGGATTTTACATCAGAGTCCTCGCTCTGACCCAAACATCCTCTCTCTCTCTCTCTCCTCCTCTCTCTCTCTCTCTCTCTCTTAAAGTGACGGTCGTCTCTGATCCTGGTGGGAAATCCCCGTCCTCCTCCTCTTCGTCTCCTCCTCCTCGTCTCCTCGTGTGCTCGTTGTTTTCCTCCTGAACGTTTCTGTCGCTCTGATTTTCACTTTTTATGCTCTTTGTCTGTTTGACGTCCTCCTGAACTTTTCCAGAAACTTTAGTTTTCCTGAAAAACTGAAACAGACTCAGAGTCATCTTCTTTCTTTCTTTCTTTCTTTCTTTCTTTCTTTCTTTCTTTCTTTCTTTTTCTGTCTCTTCAGGCTGAATTTAGTGCAGAGCTGCTCTTTGACTCCAGTGTCTTCATTCTTAAAAATAAACAACTTTATTCTTTTTAATCTACAACTATCTACTCCTAAATTTATGACTTCATTCCTGTTAATTTACGACTTTATTTTTGTAAATCTGTGACTTAATTCTCATCAATTTATAACATTATTCTCATTATTTTGGTGCTTTATTCTTATTTATTTATGAGTCCTGTCTGACTTTATTCCAGTAAATGTTCAACTTTATTCTCATAAATGTAGGACATCATTCATGTTAATTAATGACTTTCTTCCATTAAAAATATCCAACTTCATTCTTGATAATCTACAACTTTATTCTCGTAAAATAAGGACGTTATTCTTGATAATTTACAACTTAATGCTTGTTAATATGCGACTCAATTCTTGTAAATGTACGACTTTCTGATCTTAAAGCTACGACTGAATACTCCTAAATTTACAATTTTATTCTTGTTAATTAACAATATTATCCTTTTAAATGTGAGACTGTTATTCTGGTTAATAAGGAATTTATTTTTGATAATCAACAACTATATTCTTGTAAATTTATGACTTGATTCCTGTTAATTAACAACTTTATTTTCTTAAATCTGTGACTTAATTCTCATCAATTTATAAAATTATTCTCATTATTTTGGTGCTTTATTCTTATTTATTTATGAGTCCTGTCTGACTTTATTCCAGTAAATGTTCAACTTTATTCTCATAAATTTAGGACATTGTTCATGTTAATTAGCAACTTTCTTCCACTAAATATCCAACTTAATTCTTAATAATTTACAACTTAATGCTTGTTAATATGCAACTTAATTCTTGTAAATGTACGACTTTCTGATCTTAAAGCTACAAATGAATACTCATAAATTTACAATTTTATTCTTGTTAATTAACAGCTTCATCCTTTTAAATGTGAGACTTTTATTCTGGTAAAATAAGGAATTTATTCTTGATAATCGACAACTATATTCTTGTAAATTTATGACATAATTCTTGTGAATTTACGACCTAATTCCTGCCAATTAAGAACTTTATTTTTGTAAATTTGCGACTTAAATGTACGACTTTCTGATCTTAAAGCTACGACTGAAGACTCATAAATTTACAACTTTATTCTTGTTAATTAACAGCTTTATCCTTTTAAACGTGAGACTTTTCCTTAATGACTGACAACTGTATTCTTGTAAATTTAAGACTTAATTCCCCTAAAATCTACGATTTTATTCATGCAAAAAAATGAATTCCTGTAAATTTATGACAAAATTCTTGTGAATTTTCTTTAATTTAGTTAAGTTACAACTTCATCTCTGTTAATTTACCTTTTTATTTGTTAAAAGTGTCTTAATCCTCAGTTGGTTTCTGATATTTGGAAACATTTAAAATGATGTTTCAGTCTCAGTTTCTGCTCTAAACCTGTAAATTAGAATAAAATCAGTGAATTTTTAAAACCATGTTCATGAGTTAATGAGTTGTTGTGTTTTTTTCTGTGGATTTAAATAATTTTTATGATTTTTTTAAAGAATAAATCGTTGTTTTCTGCAGCTTAAAGAGTGACGCCTGTTTGCTCGTGTCTCTCTGTGTGAATCTGAAGTGTTTCCTGTTAAATGGAGCTGTTCCACACTCTGCCCCCCCCCCCCCCCCCCCCCCCCCCCC
>RPOG01004302.1:26798-46946 GCA_008086565.1 Thalassoma bifasciatum
CCCCCCCCCTTTAATGATCTCATATCAAACCATCAGATGTAATAAGTCGTCCATGAACACTCGTCCATAAACACTCGTCCATAAACACTCGTCCATAAACACTCGTCCATAAACACTCGTTCTCCCTGCGCTCAGATTGAAGTTCATCCCAACGTGTGCTGAAAGCTTCAAGTGTGGCGTATCTGCGTTAATATGCTTCTTTTTACCGCCCTTGTTCCTGGATTTGCATAGTTTGTCCTCTGTTGATTTATTGAACGCGTGCGTCTGCTGGGCCGCGCTGCCACGGCGTTGACACGGCGCTGTCAGGGCGCGGCGGCGGCGCTCACTCAGGCCTCTTTATATGATAATGCGGCGCGGCGCCCTTTAATAGAACTCACAAACGTAATGGTCCTGCATAATTTTCCCATAAAGGCCGACACAGCTGCCGTTCCTCCCTCCTGATATTCGCCGCCGCTCCTTCAGGCGGCGGCGAGGCTGCGGCGGGGAGCGAGACGTTTCTCAGGTGTTGCTCCCTAATCTGTTTTCTAAAGTTGACAGAGGCGATAGCGGCGAGGACGTGATGTATTTATCCTCCGCTCTCAGAGATAATGTGCTGCTTTCATTTCAGATATTAAAACGCTCCTGCACAGAGATCCTGACCGTGGACCCGTCCAGCGTCTGCGTCAACGGTGAGTCATCCTCCACGCCGTGGCGTTTACACGGGCGGGCCCTGACTCTACAGAGAGGTCAGAGGTCACAGGAACTTTCCCCCGGTAACCTGTTTTTTTCTGCAGAAACCTTCGACATCGTCCTCAGAGGAAACGGTTTCTCCATCGGCTCCAGTAACGAAGGCGTCATCTGCAGCTTCATCGTCGACCAGCAAACCTTCAGTGAGTAAGGGGGCGGGGCCACGTTTGACCACGAGACGAGCACTTCCTGTTTCCTCATGTCCTACAGGAAGTGAGGTCGTTTTCTAATTCTCATACTTTACTACCAGAACGGACTGATTTACCCAAAATACAGTAAACAGTATGTGAACAAATGTGAAAGTTTCAGTAGCCAAAACTTTCACTTTGCCTGTAGTAAGTTGCAGAGTCTTCCCTGTATGTGGGTCACTGGTTACTTGTTTACTGTTATGTGTTGCCGGTTGCCGGTTGCCCGTAGTAAGTTGCAGAGAGTCTCTCCTGTATGTAGGTCAGTGTTTACTGGTTACTGGTAGGTTGTTATTGTTTAATAATTGGTTGTTGCTTGTTGCTGGTTGCTTGTTGCTTGTTGCTGGTTGCTGGTTGCCGGTTGCCGATCGACGGTTGCCCGCAGTAAGTTGCAGAGGCTCTCCTGTATGTAGGTCAGTGTTGACTGGTTACTGGTAGGGGGTTTTTGTTTAATAGTTGCTTGTTGCTTGTTACTGGTTGCTTGTTGCTTGTTGCTTGTTGCTGGTTGCTGGTTGCCGGTTGCCGATCGATGGTTGCCCGCAGTAAGTTGCAGAGGCTCTCCTGTATGTAGGTCAGTGTTTACTGGTTACTGGTAGGGGGTTTTTGTTTAATAGTTGCTTGTTGCTGGTTGCGCGTTGCCGGTTGCCAGTTGCCCGTTGTAAGTTGCAGAGAGTCTTTCCTGTGTCAGTGTTTACTGGTTGCTTGTAGGTGGTTTTTGTTTAATAATTGCTTGTTGCTGGTTGCGTGTTGCCTGTTGCTGGTTGCCGGTTGCCCGTAGTAAGTTGCAGACAGTCTCTCCTGTATGAAGGTCAGTGTTTGGTGGTCACTGGTTACTTGTTTATTGTTATGTGATGCAGGTTGCCGGTTGCTGGTTGCCCGTAGTAAGTTGCAGAGAGTCTCTCCTGTATGTAGGTCAGTGTTTACTGGTTACTAGTAGGTGGTTATTGTTTTATAATTGCTTGTTGCTTGTTGCTGGTTGCTTGTTGCCGGTTGCCGGTTGCCGGTTGCCCGTAGTGAGTTGCAGAGTGTCTCTCCTGTATGTAGGTCAGTGTTTACTGGTTACTAGTAGGTGGTTATTGTTTAATAATTGCTTGTTGCTTGTTGCTGGTTGCTGGTTGCCGGTTGCTGGTTGCCCGTAGTGAGTTGCAGACAGTCTCTCCTGTATGTAGGTCAGTGTTTACTGGTGACTGGTTACTTGTTAATTGTTATGTGTTGCTTGTTGCTGGTTGCTGGTTGCCGGTTGCCGGTTGCAGGTTGCCAGTTGCCCGTAGTAAGTTGCAGACAGTCTCTCCTGTATGTAGGTCAGTTGCTCCTCACTCAGAGCTCAGCCTGTCGTGCAGAGAAAATCCTTTTTCAGGAAACTAACAGGATTTGGCAGCGGGAGCCGATCTTTTCAGGCGCTCGTTTGGCGAGGGGACGCGCGGGATCGACGGCTGCCAATGACAACACTTCCCTCCTTGACGAGTTATTTTTGATTTTTGCCACTCGACTGAAAGAGTGGAGCATATTTATTTGATTGGTCTTTAAAAAAGAAGTTGGTGTGATGCAGGAAGTGGCCGTGAGCAGATGTCTTCCTGTTAGTCCTTTCTCAGTTTAGCCCGTCTCACATTCGCCCACTTGGGGCTATTTATTCCCTCATTGGCTGCTGCATGTGTTCAGTGCAGACCTTTGGAGCGAGGGGGGGGCGAGGGGGGGGCCCTCTATAATTATGGACAGGCATCATGCTGAACACACAGCACATATGTGGAGCAGATGCTTCAGGCTGCAGCACACAAGCAGCAAAAAAGCTGCTCCACTCACCACGCAGACGCCGCCGCCACGGCAACGAGCGGCAACGAGCGGCGGCGGAGGACGACGGGGCCTCTGTTTTAACCCGACCACCGGCACACACACACACACACACGTTTACAGCCTCACACACACACACACACGTTTACAGCCTCACACACACGTTTACAGCCTCACACACACATTTACAGCCTCACACACTCCAATCTGTCGTCTTTTCCTTCTTCCACTCTCCTGAAACTCAGCGTTTTAAAAACATCAAACAGAAGAAGCCGGGATCAGGACGCTGAGGTCAAAGGTCACTGAGGCTAAAATCTGCATCATAACAAAGATTTAATTCTTCCTGGTGACGTCAGCGTGTTTTAGTCTGAGTCCTGTTTGAACTGCAGGTGTCACTAAGACGACGCTGATTTCTAAAATATCTTCATGTTCCAGAAAATAATCTCAGATTCACTTTTACACTTTATTCATGATTCAACCTTAAAGCACTTCAGGATATTTTGGCTCCTAAAAGGACACTGTACTGTTTTTTTGACTCCCAGGGTTTTTTATTTTTTTACTTCACAAGAGGACACTTCAGCATATTTTGGCTTCAGAGAAAACATTTTTACATATTTTGTCTCTGGAGGGGAAACCTGAGGGTGTGTTCTGTGACATATATTGACTCCCTGAAAGACACTTTGGCATCATGTTTGACTCCCAATATTAAAGCATTAAAGCATATTTTTGCTGCCCAGTGGGCATATTCATGTATTTTTGCTCCCTGAAAGACTCTTGTAGTTGTGTTTTGACTCCAGAGAGGCCACTTTAAGGTGAGTTTGGTGTCTGAGGGCACTTTGGCATATTTTGCCCCTAAGTGAGCGTTTCTTTGTGTTTTGGCTCTGAGAGGATACTTTAGGGTGAGTTTTGCTCCCAAGAAGACATTGACTACGTTTACATGCACACCACATTCCTGAATTGATCGGAATAATGACGATATTCTGATTGCGTAGGAGTCATGTAAACACCTTATTCCAATTGTCGTAACCTGATTAAGCTCATTTTCCGATTATTAACAATCAGAATAACACCCCTGGCATATGCCTGTATTAACCCGAATATTGGGTCATGTAAACACATTAATCAGAATATGCTCCAGAGTAAACTGCGTTAAAGGATGTTTTCCGTCTGCACATGTTCAAAACGGCGAGAAGGCAAAAGTCTCTACACTTTTGGGGCGAGGAGAAAACAGTACTGTGCGCTAAATATGCGCTAGAACACGTTCATCTTTTGTTGAGAATCAGCTGCTTATCACAGGAAACTGTCACGATTTATTTCTCATTAACCTCTGCAGCTCCACAGAGTTTTACACAGACAGACGCTCAGGGTCTCTGGGGGTCTATGGGGCAGTGGGCGGGCCCTGACGCTCGGTCTCTGCGTGATGATTGGATGATCTGTCTGAGGGGGAATTTCTTTTTGATTGACAGCAGAATGAGCAAATCAGCGATCTTAGAGTTTTTACATCCACTGGAGCATTTTCAGAGTTTGTTATACCGTTGTATGAACTGATCCGGTGGCTTTGCCCAATCATCAGAAACTTTTTCTTCTTTCTACCAGCAGCTGCACTGATACAAATATTTCACAGAATAAACCATAAACAAGCATCTTTGACCAGTTGGTGCTAACGTCAATACAGTGTTTTTAAAAAAATGCTTATAGGTGACGTCTTGTCATGACGCTATTCAGAATATGCTGATTAACATGTAAACGGGAATATTCCGTTCGCTCAGCACTAATGTGGAGCATGTAAACACCTTATTATGAATATTTCCTTAATCAGAATATGGACCCTGATCCAAATATGGCGTGCATGTAAACGTAGTCATATCCTGGCTGCCAACAGGACGTCTCAGGGTGTGTTCTGGAGGACACAGGAACATATTTTGGCTCCCAAGGGTCAGGTGAGCAAATTTAGCTCCTAAAGAGAAGACGTAAGCACATGTTTTACTCCAGAGGGGGCACTTTTATGTGTGTTTAAGCTCCAAAGAGGGAACTTTAGCATATTTGTCTCTCAAATGGGACTTTCTGTTTCTTTTTGCTGGTAGGAGACCACTTTACAGTGTTTCAAAAAGTAAACTGTAGTTAATGCTTTGGATCCCAAAGGTTCAGTGTTGTGTGTATTTTGGCTCCTCAGAGGACACTTGGTTTCCAAACGGGACTTTAGTTTTATTTTTTGCTGGTAGGAGGCAACATTAGGGAGTATTTGGTTCCCAAGAGAACACTACGGTGTATTTTGGCTCTTAAAGGAAGCTGTAGCCTGTGTTTTGGCTCCTTAGAGGACATTTGAGCAGAGTTTGGTTCCTAAGTGGGCACTTATGAATCAGAATCAGAAATTACTTTATTGTCCCGTTAAGGGAGATTGGTGCTGCAGCAGGAACACACAAAGGACAAGAGACAATGACAATAATAAAAAGTCTAAAATACAGAAATGATAGACAACACAATGACTAAAAGAGGTAAGATAAGAAACACCGTACACATATAAAGGCGATGACATATTTAGACCCGAGCTCAAACCAAAAAAATGGAAAGTAACAAACAAGTTAATGCAGAAAAGTGCGAAGTGTGAAAGTGCAAATAGGGCAACAATGATGATAGTGCAAGAGAAACATGAGCAACCAACAAACTAATTGCCATTAAGTAGATGAGTTGCACTGGGGATAAAAGAGCCCTGAAATCTTTTAGTCCTCCTCTTAGGAACCTAAAACGACGGCCAGAGGGTAAAAGCTCAAACTGGATTTTAAGCGGATGATTACAACAATCTAAGACGACATAAACCTTCCTCAGACCTGTTACAGACAGAAATCAGCCCCATCTGCTGGGTTCAGGAGATTTTTCAGCTGTTTTAAACAAAATTCTGAGACGGTTCCTACTGGACAAGTTCAGGTTTCCAAACCAAGCAACAAAACAAAAAGTAAGAACAGATTCAATAAAACTTCTGTAGAACAGAGTCATCATCTCAGAAGACACCTGGAAGGTTTTCATTTTCCTCAGAAAGAAAAATCTTTACTGAATCTTTCTGGAAGTAAAATCAGCCTGAGGTTCAAAACACAGTTTATTATCTAGAACCACACCCAGGTATTTGTGATTTTCCACCATTTCAACAACAGCACCTTTAATAACAGTAGGTGGAGGTAAAGAGGTGGACTTCCTGAGGTCAACAATCATATCTTTGGTTTTTGACACGTTCAACTTCAGAGAAAACTCATCACACCACTTTATAAAGTCATTAACATCAGGCCCATGGTCCTGTTCACCCTGAAGAAGACGAACAATAACCGTGACATCAGCAAACTGTGTATGTTTGCTGATGAGGGAACAGTTTATGTTTTGGCTCCTTAGAAAACACTGTTGGGTATATTTTGGTTCCTGCACTTTAGGGTGAGTTTGTCTCCTCAGAGGCATTGATGCATATTTTGGCTCCTAATGCATCATTTTGTTTGCACAGGCTCCTGAGACGACGACACTTTGGTAATTTATCTGACTGTCAGTTAAACATTTAATCATATTTTGGCTCCTTGGAGGAAACATCAGTGCTGTCATTTCTGATTTTGTGTCTCTTTAACGCTCAAACCTGTTTCACTGAAATCTGAGCTTTACTCTGATTTTACTTTTTCTCACCTTCTTTCTCTCTTTTCCTGCAGATCACAAACCGAGCGTCGTACGTGACGATTACCTGCTGTGTCCCGCTCCAAAACTCTACGAAGTCGGACAGTAAGTGAACGTTAGCTTCTTCATGATAGTTTTTTCTTTTTAAAATACACTAAAAACAATCACATAAATTCAGATTTTTGAACTTTACATGATGTAAATCCTCTAAAGTTTCTGTTTTTAAAGAGCTCAAAAAACTGACACACACAGTTAAAACTCAATAAAACTTATTTATTTATATTAACATTTACAGCTGTGCACATTAAAAGAACTTTTAAATTCACTTTTTTTTCAGTTTCCTCTTAAATCATTGAATTCAGCAGAAAACACAGACGACACATACACAATAAACCATAGTTCAATCCTCTCCACCCAAAAACACTGTGAATGTAAATATTTCTGACTGTAAATATTATTTATTCTTTTAAATCAACTAATTTCGAGCCTTTTTCTTTTCATATTTTTGTTTTCTATTGTTCATTTTATTCTTTAAAGCATCAAACAGAGCAGTGCTTCTAATTTGTTTCTACTTTTATTCTGAAAATCTGCCACAAAATACATTTAAAGACATTTTCAGAGGATAAATGAGATTATTAATGTTAAGTTTCTTTATTTGGATCCGTTGTAACAGGAGCTCTTTGGCTTTTTCTTGTGTGTTTTGTTGAGATATTTTTTATTTTTCATAAATTTTTGAAAGTGTTTGGTAGGAGAAAAACAAACAAAGACATGAATTAATAAATAAATACATACATACATTTAAAGTCTTAATTATGTTGCTATAGTTTCCCCTGGTATGGATGAAGTTTTAATAACATTTTTATTCACATCTGCTGCTCAAAAATCACATTTTATGAATTAAGTTGAAACATTTTTAGGAATAAAATCTGTCTTTTGTTGATGTTTTAGTGACAGCTGCGTTTGGTTTAAAGCAGCTGAAATTATAACAGTTATACACACACACACACACACACACACACACACACACACACACACACACACACACACACACACACACACACACACACTCTCATGGTTTTTCTCTGACTCAAACTCGTCTTTTTGTTTTACACACAGATTTATCTCTCAGTGCTTCTTTTTGATGCTGCAGATAAACACTCCTAAATCTATAAGTGGTGTGTACGTTAAAGAGGAGTGTGTGTGTGTGTGTGTGTGTGTGTGTGTGTGTGTGTGTGTGTGTGTGAGGAGTAAACAGTGTAGAAAAACACAGGCGCAGAGATTGAAGTGAAACTGTAAATACGATGTGAATGTTCGACTTTAACGTCGTCTCCTCTTTAATCCTCAGCCGAACAGACGATGACTGAGGCTTCTCCATCAAACAACAGATTTTAATGTCCCAGATTTAACACAATCCAATCAAAAATGTATGATTAGGAGCTCCTGCCCCCCCCTGCTCCCCCAGGAGAGATTACATCGTTTCATAGTGCGCTTTAAGAGCAGAGATCAACCTGAGCTCACCTCAGTTAATCCTCCGCTCAGCGACCACAGAAACATGTTTATGAAACGCTCACACACACAGAGAACCAGGTTTATTTACGGGAATAAAAAGATTTAACACAGGAATTCTTGCTTTTACTTCTCCAGTAAACTAAAGTTTCTTCTAAAGATCTAAAAAATCTACATCTGGATCAAAAACATCATCAATAAGAGAAAAAATCATCCAACAACTTCTCACATCAACTAATGAGACTGAGACAGGAACAAAAATATGTTTTCATAAGGAAAAAAAGGTGGTTTAAGGTGAAAAAACGGTCAAAAAGAAGCTTTCAGAAAATGTTAAAGGGCAGCCAAAATGGCCAAAAAGCTGCAATTAAAATAAGTGTAAGGTGGAAAAAATAGACATAAGTTGCAATTAAATATGTTAAAATGGCGAAAACGGGTAAAAGGAAGCAATAAGTTAAGTTTAAGGTGGGAAAATGGACAACATGTAAGTAAAATAAGTGAAATGTTGTAAAAACTGACGTAAGTTGCAATAAATGAAGTTAAAGGTGGCAAAAATGAACAAAAAGTCACAATGAAAATTTGTTCCAGGTGTCAGAAATGGTTAAATAGTTACAGGAATAAAAATATTTAACACAGGAATTCTTGCTTTTACTTCTGCAGGAAACTAAAGTTTCTTCTAAAGATCTAAAAAATCTACATCTGGATCAAAAACATCATCAAAAAGAGAAAAAATCATCCAGCAACTTCTCACATCAACTAATGAGACTGAGACAGGAACAAAAATATGATTTCATAAGGAAAAAAAGGTTGTTTAAGGTGGAAAAATGGTCAAAAAGAAGCTTTCAGAAAATGTTTAAGGTGGAAAAACGGTCAAAAAGAAGCTTTCAGAAAATGTTTAAGGTGGAAAAACGGTCAAAAAGTTACGATAGAGATAAGTATTTGGTGTGAAAAATGCACAAAGAGTAGCTTTCAAAAAATGGTAAAGGTGGCCAAAATGGCCAAAAAGCTGCAATTAAAATAAGTTTAAGGTGGAAAAAATAGACATAAGTTGCAATTAAATATGTTAAAATGGCGAAAACGGATAAAAGGAAGCAATAAGTGAAGTTTAAGGTGGGAAAATGGATAAAAAGTGTCAAAAATTGTCAAAAAGTTGCAATGAAAATATGTATAAATCAGCAGAAATGGATCCAGAGTCGCAATTCAAATAATTTTAAGGTGGGAAAATGGACAACATGTCAGTAAAATAAGTGAAAGGTTGTAAAAACTGACATAAGTTGCAATAAATGAAGTTAAAGGTGGAAAAATGAACAAAAAGTCACAATGAAAATTTGTTCCAGGTGTCAGAAATGGTTAAATAGTTACAGGAATAAAAACATTTAAAACATGAATTCTTGCTTTAACTAAAGTTTCTTTCAAAGATCCACAAACAGCAGACAGGAGGAGAAAACTGACAACTTTAAATCAAAAACATCAACAATAAGAGAAAAAATCAACTTCTCACATCAACTAATGAGACTGAGACAGGAACAAAAATATGAAATTATAATAAATAAACTAAGTTTGGAGGAAGGTGGTGATTAAATAATAAAAGAGGAAAGTGATGAAAGTCCAAATGAAGACAAGATTATAAAAATAAACCTAAATTAAAATCATTAAAGCACAAAAACAGTTAAATTTAACGGAGAAAACGTTCAGGAACAACGGGAAATAAAAGAGCAGAATAAAAAGGAGTGGGTGTAAAAACACAGACTCATCTTTTCTTTCATAAAGGAGAGAAATAAAATAAATACTGGAACATGAGAGAAATGAAAGAGGCTTTTTTTTTTTTTAAATTAATATCATTATTATAATCATGACGAGAGCAGGATCCAACTATAAAATAATAATAAATCTGAGCAGAAACACGTCACAGTTAATGTTTTATTTTAAATGGATCTTTGATAGATACTTATTCACATTCAAAAACATTGAGTTAAAGGGTCCTGGAAAACCTGGAAAACCTGGAAAAACCTGGAAATGGTTGACTAGTTTTTCAGTCATGGGAAACTCATGGAAATGAAAAAAAAAAAGGTCAAATGTCCTGGAAAATTTAAAACTTGACTTTATTTTGTGACTCTCTATTATAATATTCTAACGTCAGACAGTGAAATATTTCTTTAAATGTGTCAAAACATCAGCTTCAGTTTTTTATTCAGTGCCCTGCTCAACCAAAGAGACAAACTGTTAAAAACTATCTTTACAAAAGAAACTAAACATGTGGAGAAAAGAGGAAAAAATAACAAGAAGGAGAAATAAAATTAAGGTGAAGGTGGAAAAAATGGACAAAAAACAGCAACAAACAAAGAATAATGGGCAAATGGTCAAGAGGAAACTATTAAAAAAAGTTAAAGGTTGCACAAAAATGGAAAAAATAAATATTTTACAAGAAAACATTTAAAGTGGAAAAAAAAAGAAAAACAAAAGTTGTGATTTAATAAGTTAAAGGAGGCAAAAACAGTCAAAAAGCTGCAAAATAAGAAGTTTAAGGTGGAATAAATGGTCATAAAACAGCCATAAAAACATTAAAGGTGGCACAAAATGGACAAAAAAAGTTGAAAAAAAAAAGAGTTTAGGTGAAAAATGGTAAAAAAACCAGACTAGAGTGGGGGCCCTGCATTTCCTTTCAGCAGATGCAGGATGCTGAAATGCTGAGCGTTGCACTTCAACACTTTCACTTTTCCTTTCCATAAAAGCTCAGTGTTGAGATGCTGAGCCTCATTTCTACAGTCAGCACTTCCTCGCAGCAAATGCAGAAAATGCTGAGTCACAACCCTGTTAACGCTGAAAGTGTCACGGAGAATGATGTCATGGAAAGAGCGGGAACTCTGGTGACGATGAAACACGTTGGTTTTTATTTTGATGAACGTGAAATTTGGCGTTTATCTGTTTTTGTTTTTTTTTTTTACATCAGAAACGTAAAAATCTGATCAGAGAGAAAAACTGAAGCTTCTGATGATTTTTCTTTAACCTGTGTGTGTGTGTGTGTGTGTGTGTGTGTGTGTGTGTGTGTCTCCTGTAAATGGCGGCCTGCAGCTCCGCCGCTCCTCGCCGTTTGGGCTGTTTAATGACCTCCTGGCTCCGATGGCGCCCGTTAAGTAGTTCTCTGCTGCAGCGGCGGCGGCGGCGGCGAGTAAACACATCTGCTGGAGGGTTTCTAAAAGGATGTGCGACAGATGCGGCCGTTCCCTTTTCCACGCTCGCCGTTTAAATAATTCACCACGCGCCGCCGGTCCCCGCGCCCAGGACCACCTGCGAGGAACCAGGAGCTCCGGAAACCTCCGTCTCCGTCCATCTGTCTGCTCCCGCTCCATCGGCGCTCCCGCCGCACAGGGCGCCGCGCTAACACGGCTCTACTCAGCCGGAGGAATCGCCGCCGTTTGGCTGCACATCTCTGAGCGTGTTCTGTTCCACGTGAGGCCTCCACGCCGCCGCCGCCGCCGCCCCGGCTCCTGCCCTGACCTCTCAGAGATGTGTTGCTGGGGAACATATTTGAGCGTGAGCAGCAGGAGAGGAGCTCAGCTGCAGCGCGGCGTCCCGGCGGGGGGAGGGGGGAGGTGTGTGTGTGTGTGTGTGTGTGTGTGTGTTGGGGGGGGGGGCTCAGCATCCAGCCCGGACGTGCAGGAATCACGGCGGTGGCGTCCTCTCGCTCGTGTAGGAGCACNCTCCAACGTCCTCCCCCCCCTGATGGAAAAACTCATCAGAGTCTCAGTGATTGAAGCTGTTTATGATTCCAGAAAATACAGAAACAAGACCAGAAAACTTTTATTCTTTTTAAATCAACAACAGAAACTTCCAGAATGAGCCTGATGAAAAGTTTCCCTCCCCCAGTTCTTAACAGCGTGTATTTCCCCTTTAACATCAGTGACAGCTTGAAGTCAAATAATAAAGTTAATATTTTCAGATAAAAGTCATTTTTTTAAGATGAGGTGAGTCAAAATGATGAGATAAAGAATCAAAATTGTGAGATAAAAAGTTAAAATTCATGGGAGAAATGTCTTATCTATAGGATAAAAGAGTCAAAGTACTGAGATAAAGGATCATAATTATAAATTAAATGTCTGAATTTTGAAATAAAAAGTCAAAATTTTGGGAGGACATGTCTAAATCTTAAGATAAAAATTCAAAAAGATTAGACAGAGCATCATAATTATGACATAACATTTCATAAAATTATGAGATACAAAGTCAAAATTTTATGAAATGTCTAATTTATGAGATAAAAAGTCAAAGTAATGAGATAAAGGATCATGATTATAAATTAAATGTCTGAATTATTATGAAATAAAAAGTCCACATTTTTGGAGGACATGTCTAAATTTTAAGATAAAAAGTCAAAACAATGAGATAAAGGATTATAATTGTGAGATAAAATGTCTGAATTATGAGATAAAAAGTCAAAATTCATGGGAGAAATGTCTTATCTATAGGATAAAAGAGTCAAAGTAATGAGATAAAGGATCATAATTATAAATTAAATGTCTAAATTAAGAAATAAAAAGTCAAAATTTTGGGAGGACATGTCTAAATTTTAAGATAAAAATTCAAAAAGACGAGACAGAGCATCATAATTATGACATAACATTTCATAAAATTATGAGATACAAAGTCAAAATTTTATGAAATGTCTAATTTATGAGATAAAAAGTCAAAGTAATGAGATAAAGGATCATGATTATAAATTAAATGTCTGAATTATTATGAAATAAAAAGTCCACATTTTTGGAGGACATGTCTAAATTTTAAGATAAAAAGTCAAAACAATGAGATAAAGGATCATAATTGTGAGATAAAATGTCTGAGATAAAGTTTTAAAGTTGTAAGATGATAAAAAGTCTAAACCTTGAGATCAAAAGTCGTTTTTTTTAGATTAAAGTCTAAATAATGAGATGAGAAGTCTTTTGTGCTGGTTGTGGATGAGGGTCTTTATTTTCTCAGATGGTAAAACTGACCATTCTTCTTGGCAAAAAGCCTCCAGTTCCTGTAAATTCTTGCTCTGTCTTGCATGAACTGCAGGTTTGAGATCTCCCCAGAGTGGCTCAATGATATTGAGGTCAGGAGACTGAGATGGCCACTCCAGAACCTTCACTTTATTCTGCTGTAGCCAATGGCAGGTGGTCCTGGTTTTGTCCTGGACTCAGATCCTGGTCCTGGTCTGGTTCTGGTCTCAGATGAGTCTCTGAGTCTCTGTCAGACTCTGCCCCCCCGCTGTGATCCTGCTTTCAGATCCTGATCCCTGTAGACCTGATCCTGGTTTCTTAAAGAGCCGGTCACTCTTCTCCAAACGCTGTTCTTCATCTCACGCTGGAGCAGAACTTCCTCTGGTCCCCGTGGCGTCCCCGTGGCGTCCCCGTGGCGTCCCCGTGGCGTCCCCGTGGCGTCCCNACATTTCTCAACAGCTTTAAAATTCTTTTTATTTGCAAAGAATGTTTTATTTAAAAAGGTTCAAGCATAAAATAATGCCACTGTATTTTTAATTTCCATTTACAATAACTGACATTCAATTTTTAGAGTTTAATTACTGTGGATACTTGTCAGGACGGTTGCACCACCTGACATTTTGGGGGTTTGAGGAACCAAAACACAAAAAAACATGTTATATTTTAATAGTTTAAAGATGTGTTCAAATAACACAGGTTTCATAGAATAAAGAAATACATGTGATGAAATACTCAATTCATGATGGAAGGAAATATTGCACTCAGACACAAAAAAAGGGGACGTCACCTCATTGACCCTTTAACGTTTTGTTGTGTTCAGTCTCAGGAACAAACCTGAGGTCAGAGGAATGAATGGCGGCGGCGAGCTCTGACTGAGCGTGTCCTCTCATTATCGCCCCTGTCAGCGAGAGCGGGTGAACCCGGCAGAAAAACCAGGCTCCTGAACTCGGACGACTTATTTAGACGGAGAAACCTGAGGCCAAAACGGGCGCAATTAAAACGCTAATGATGAACGGCACCGCAATTTCCATATGTCCATTACAGCCCGTCCAATTACCGCCGCTTTAATGAGAACGCAGGAAACGGAACGAGCAACGAAACGTCTCAAATCCTCCCAAAGAAAGAGACAGAGAGTGTGTGTGTGTGTGTGTGTGTGTGTGTGTGTGTGTGTGTGTGTGTGTGTGTCNNNNCGGCGGCGAGCTCTGACTGAGCGTGTCCTCTCATTATCGCCCCTGTCAGCGAGAGCGGGTGAACCCGGCAGAAAAACCAGGCTCCTGAACTCGGACGACTTATTTAGACGGAGAAACCTGAGGCCAAAACGGGCGCAATTAAAACGCTAATGATGAACGGCACCGCAATTTCCATATGTCCATTACAGCCCGTCCAATTACCGCCGCTTTAATGAGAACGCAGGAAACGGAACGAGCAACGAAACGTCTCAAATCCTCCCAAAGAAAGAGACAGAGACACACACACACACACACACACACACACACACACACACACACACACACACACACACACACGAGGCCAGCTGTGAGTGTGTGGTGGCGTACAGGAGGCCCCTGAATAAAGAGACGGTGGTGGCGGTGGCGGTGGCGCTGCAGAATAATAATGGCGGCGCTCTTTGCCGTGCTGTGGATGTAGCCCGAGGCGTCGCCGTGGGCCGGCGTCCTCCTGCGGCGGCGAACAGATGAGCGAGCGGAGCGTGTGTCCGACTCTCTGCAGAGGATTGTGATTATTCTGAGCTGACTCTGATTTTACTCCACATTAATATTTCACAGGCTGAGCACACAAACTTAAAACGCCATCGCCGCCGCCACCACCGCCGCACTTGTTGATGCTTCGCCTCCTTTCATTCTTTATTTTTTTCTTTATTTTATTCTTTATTTTATTCTTTATTCTGAATCAGACGCTCAGGACGTTCATAACTTTCTAAAAACTGTTTCTCTCCTGTTTCTGTTTGTGTCTCCACAGAAAGATGGACGTCCTGATCAGCTTGAATCATGGGAAATCCTTCATCTCCAGCGCCTACACCATCCGCGCCTCCACCTGTGTGAGTCTGAGCCTCCTCCACCTCTTTACACACCTGTGATGATTCCTCTAAATCAAACATTAAACGTCAGACACTCGGTCACTTCTGAACAAACTCAGCCTGAAACTGTGATTTATGAAAGAATCTGATACTAAACAATCAAATATGAAACCAAATAAAACAATAATAAACCAAAAAAACACATGAAATGATATTATGCAGAACTATATAACACCACGTTATGATGCAAAATGACACAATTCACTATGATACAGTGATGGAAACGTGATATGATACAATAATAACAATAAGAAGAAACCAAACAACAACAATGACACCATAGGACACATGAGATAACATAACAAATATGAAATCATATGATATAATATCATCCAATAAGATACGATACAGTATCATTTGATA
The DNA here is from genome assembly GCA_008086565.1 of Thalassoma bifasciatum. Lineage (NCBI taxonomy): Eukaryota > Metazoa > Chordata > Actinopteri > Labriformes > Labridae > Thalassoma > Thalassoma bifasciatum. The sequence continues at coordinate 42,083 of RPOG01004302.1, forward strand.
TCATACAGTAAGATACAATATTATTCAATATCATGTGTCATGATACGTTACAAGAGGATACCACACAACATGATTCCATAACCTTCACTGCCTGGCCTAAAAAAAAGTCTCCACCTGGATTTAACTAAGCAAACAGGTACGAGCCTCCTATTGGATAATTCCTGCATGGGTGATTATCTTTCAGCTGGAAACAAGTTATTTAACTCCAGAAGATGTAATGAGTAACTTGTTATTTCTTAAACAACCATGAAAAACACATCCCGTGGTCGTGGAGAAGATGTTAGTCTGTTTGAGAAGGCTACATCGTTTTAAAAGTTAAGAGTCAAAGATAGCTCTTTTTGTTCTTCAGTTTTTAAAACTAAAAATACAGTTTAAAAAGTCCGGGCGGCCCGGGTTCGAATCTGACCTGTGGCCAATTTCCCGCATGTCACTCCCCACTCTCTCTCCCCTTTCCGACGCTATCCACTGTCCTCTATCCATTAAAGGAAACAAAGGCCAAAAAAATTACTTACTAAAATTACTCAAAATTCGACAACTTATCGAAAAATCTTTTTATTTTTTTTTTTTTTTTAGAATTTTGACTTTCAATATCACAATTTCAACTTTTTTTTCCAAAAATTGCCTTTATTTCAAAATGTAGACTTTTTATCTTAGACTTTTGTCGTCTTGAAATTTTGACCTTAAATGAGAAAGTTTGGACTTTTTTTCCTCATAAACTGATTTATTAAACTTAAGAAGTTTCATCTCAAAGTCTTGACTTTTTGTCCTAGAATTTTGTCTTTATTTCTCAAAATTTCCACTTTTCATATTAAAATATTGATCTTTTATCTCAAAGTCAGAAACAATTCTTACCTTCAGTTTTTATTTTCATCCTCACATTAGAGTAAAAGCTTTTGATGTTTCAATGGTTTGATGTAATTTTCTCTCAAGTTTGTAAATGTTTCTGTAAATTGTGAAAACTTCACTAAAGTTTGATTTAAAGAAAATTGTGAATCGAATTGAAATCGTTGTATCTGCCAGAAAAATCACAATAAGATCTTCTTCTAAAAGGAAACTTTACCACAAAAAAGTTTAAAATTCTCTGTTTTGATATGAAGTGATTTACAGAAAAACAGGAAACAACATCATTTTCTGTTTGTTCCATTTTCAACTGTTTAAAAAACTAAAGAAATGATTTTTTTTATATGAAGTTTGACTCTGATCTTTCTGCTTTATTTTCCTGTTCTTTGTTTTCTAGTCTAACGGCTTCACGCTGGCCATCATCTTCCTGGTTCTGCTGATCCTGGTGGCTCTGGCGCTCATGTGGTGGTTCTGGCCTCTCTGCTGCAAAGTGGTGAGTGTTTCTGCACAGCTTTAAACTTAAAGAGGGGGTGCTGTTCTTTTTTTACATCTGTTTTCTGTCCCTCTGGGGCTTCCGTAGTATCTGTACGTGATTTACAGCTCAACTGAAATCATTCCTTTTCCTCTCCTGCTGTTTTCAAAAACACTTATTTCAGCTTTTGTTTGAGCTGCTGTCTCTTTAAGAAGCCCCCTTCACTCTGATTGGCCAGCCCTCTGTGTTTGAGGCCCCGCCCCCTGAACTTGTCACGTATGAGTTTTAGTTTGAAGTTTGAAAACATGAAGTAAAACAGAGAAAGGTGTGACTTTCAGGTGTTTTTAAAGATGACTCAGCGTTAACGGTCTGCCGCTCCACGCCACCACAGAAACAGGAAGTGTCTGAAACAGGAAGTGCAGAGCCACTTCCTGCGTGTGCGGTGAGGTCACAGAGCGAGTTAAAGTGAGGGACAGATTGTGAGAGTGAGTCAGTGTTTGATCAGGACTAACTTTAGTCCAACCTGAGCAGCTGAGGATGAATAATAATCCAGAAAGATCTGAAGCTTTAATCTCAGCCGCTCTGAAGCTTTAAACTCTTTTTTCACTCAAAACACTTTTCTCTCTCTAATCCTGACACTTTCTTTCAGCTGCACTTTCTTTTCTTCCTTTTATTCTTATTCTCCTTTGTTTTACAGTTTGTGAACAAATGTGAAAGTTGCAGTAAAGGGAGGAGGTTTGAAATTAGAGTAAAGTGAAAGTTAAACAAAGATTAAAGAGTAGAATGATCCAGATCAGAGCTTCATGAGGATTTTTCCTCGGTGCAGCTGCAGAAAAACATCAAACTCTGAGGAAAGTTTCTCTTAAATTTAGGACTTTTTCTCATAAATCTACAACTTTTTCTCATAAATCTACAACTTTTTCTCATAAATCTACAAGTTTATTCCTGAAAGTTATGACTATTTTTGAAAATCTACAAAATAATTTTCACAAATCTATGATTTAATTCTCTTAAACGTGTGAATTTATCCAGTTTTTAACTCATCTGTTCTCATTAATCTACGACTTTATTTTTGTAAAAGTGTGACTTCATTTTCTGTAAATCTACACCTTTGTTCTCATTGATCTAACACTTTATTCTCTCCTCCTAAATCTACGGCTTCATTCTCTTTCATTTATGAATTCATTCCTGTGAATCTACAACTTTATTCCTGTGAATTCATGACTTTATTCTTGTGAATGTGAGACTTTATTTTAGTGAATTTATTCTCACAGTTTATGGCCGTTTTCTAATTCTCCTCCTACAAACTACGACTTTCTACTGCAGCATGTCGTAAACACTGATCCGGTATTTAAATATAGTCTGACAGTTCTGTTTGCTCTGTTCTGTAGTTTGTTTCACTGGTTTCCAGTTTGAGGAATGTGAGAGTAAAGCTGATGGATTTTTTTTCTTGACTTTTTTTTTTTTCACTGAATTTTTTTGGCCTTTGTGCCTTTATTAGATAGAGGACAGTGGATAGTGTCGGAAAGGGAGAGAGAGTGGGGAGTGACATGCGGGAAACAGGCCACAGGTCGGATTCGAACCCGGGCCGTATCCACTCTCCTCTCCTCATCCTCTCCTCCCTCCTCTCCTCTCCTCTTCTCTCCTCCTCTCCTCCTTTCCCTCCTCTCCTCCCTCTCCTCTCCTCTCCTCTCCTNGGGCGAGGAGCGAGGGGCCACAGATGGTGTCTCTGCTCTTTTTCTGTCTCTGCTTTTTTATTCTGAGATCTGATGAAGGTTGAGCCTCCTCCTCCTCCTCCTCCTCCTCCTCCTCCCCCTGCACCGCCCCTTAAATGATAGACGTCACCTGGCTTTGTGGACCTGAAGGGAGCCCGTCCAGGATGAGATGGAAGCATATTTTGGAAAACCAACAAAGGCATTAAAATGTAAACCCCCTGCAGCATGTCTGGCTGTGGACGTGTTTGTCTTGGTGGAGGAGCTGCTGTTGCCTCCATCCAGGGACCAGGCACAAGAGGAGGGCCATGTGTGGCTTGTTAATATTTAAACCCCCAGTCTGCCAGGTTTCAGCAGCCACACACACACACACTCACACACACACAGATCCAGCCTCATTCCCACAATCCCCCGCTCTCTCTCTCTCTCTGCCTGTCTGTCGCTCGCCCTGGTGGACTCCCTCCAGCTCGGAGGTCAGTCGAGCTCTTTGTTTGTAAACCAAACTCTCCAACCTCAGGTTTCAGGACGTAAACCAGGATCAAACCTCTCGAATCTGACGTTTCCATCAACGACACCTCCTGAAAAATAACTGAAATAACAGGATCAACGTTTCTGAAAACTAGTTTCAAATCCAGGGATTGAGATCTGAGATGTGCTTTGAGTTACATCTCCACTTTATCCCGATGACAAATGTTTCTCTGCGTCTTTGGAAGCTCTTCTGGACATTTTTCAGACCCGCTTTGTTTTTAATTTTTTGATAATCTCTGAATATTTCACAGCAGAGTTGTTAGCGTTGCACATGAAAGCTGAACTTTCTTTTCTTTGTTTTTTTTTTTCTGATGCTGAAAATCCAAACACACAAACACACAAACAGAGATAAGTCAGGTTTAGAAACATAAATACGATAAATCTGAGCAGAAAATATTAATAAGAGACCTGAGGATGTTATTCAGCTTTTATAGAGGCGGGCCTCAAACACCAAGGTCAGCCTCCAGAGGGCTGGCCAATCAGAGGGAAGGACGTTTATTTTTAATTATATATATTTTCATTCCTTTCAGCCTTGACTTTGTCTTTTCTGAAAACTCTAGTTTCATGTTCACACTCAGCTGATGATACGACGATGGAAGATGTTGTTATTACACCACAACATCAAACCTTTGTCCTCTTTGTTTTTAAAATCTAAACTGTGAAGCCCTTAAACAATTTTTAGCTTTCATATCAGGTGAAGTAGAAAATTAAAGATCAGGAAAGAAGACCTGGATTACCATCACTTTATTCTTACACACAGAAAAACTGAAATCTAATCAAGTGTTTAAATCTTAATTTTTTGTTAAAAAAATCTTTTTTGAATTGATATGAGCCACATTCACCAGAGCAGTCAGGAAAAACCTTTCATTTTCAGTCACTGAAAAACAAAAATGAGGTTTGAATTACTTGTAATGAGTTGAAATATATATAAGTGCAAATGGGAAAAGGACATTGGGCCTTATTCACAAAACGTTTGACGCACAAACCTGTGATTCATCAAAGTTTTCTTACCTGAATTTCTTCTTACTTTGTGAACAAATGTAGAACCTCCTCAGACCATGAGTACGCACAAATAATGAATGATCAGCTGTTTATATAACTTAAAACAGACTCTTTTCACTAAAAACATAACATTTTAAAACTACTTTCAATAAAAGAAAAAAGCCTTAAAAAGAATTCATTAATAAAAACTGTGCATTGGCTAAATTAATTAAATAACCATGAAACTGACACATTTTCGTCCTCATCATGATTATACTATAAAATCTGAAATAAAATACTTAGTTAAGATTAAAATATAATCATGTGCATA
>RPOG01004303.1:0-38404 GCA_008086565.1 Thalassoma bifasciatum
TGGAGTTTAACTAACTCTCTCACATCACATAATGATGTTTTCACTTCATCCATCTTCAGCCAAAGTAGTGAAATAACAGAGACTTTCTCTCCCTGCAGATATTTAAAGTTTTAAACGCCGAGGTTTGGAAACTTCTGTGCTCAGTCACAAACAGAGTTATTTTATATTTTACTGGGTCATTACCCACAGGCTCTGAAGAGAGGAAGCTGATGAATGATTTTAAAATGATGTTTTCAGGAACAAACAGCTAAAAATATCTTCACAACATGAATATTAAAGTCAGATTCTTTTCAAGCAAAAACAAACGTAACAAAACATGAAACACCAAGCAGTTTCCTTTACGTAACAAACAGTAAAACAACAACAACAACGAGGCAACAAAAGTTAACGTAACATGATCGACGGGTAACGAAAAGGTCAGGAAAGATAACGCAGGGTAACGTAACTGAACGTGACATAATGTGACATAACTAAACGTAACGTCACTAAAGGAATTTGACAGCATAACAGAACTATCTTAACGTAACTCAATATATCGTAACTTTATGTAACACAACATAAATTAATATGACGAAACGAAAAGTAACTTGACATAACATCATGTGACATAATGTGACATAATGGAACGTAACAAAGCAAAACGTGACATAACATAACAGAACTATCGTGACATATCTTATTGTAACATAATGTGATGTAACTTAGTATAACTTAACCAGATGTAACTAAACGTAACATAACTTAAAGTAACGTAACTTAGAGTGAAGTAACCTAACTCAAACACTTTGACAGTGTAACAGAACTATTGTTATGTAAGTTAATATAACGTAACTGAATGTGACATAACTTACAGTAACGTAACATGGCACTTGATGTGACATGACATAACATCGTGTTATCTAGTGTAATGTAATGTAGCGTTACATAACATAACATTGTGTAACGTGACGTAACTCAACAGAATTATTGTGACGTAACGTAACAACATAACCTATCCTGTTGTAACATAGTGTAACAGGGTTATGTGACATCACACAACTATTATAACTAAATGTTATTTGACATAATGAAACTGAATGTACGGAAACGTATGTTGATGTAACATAGTTAGCTCAATGTAACGTCACGTAACTCAATGTAACGCAACTTAACTCAATGTAATGTAAGGTAACTCAATGTATGGTAACTACAAGGAACGTATCTCAATGTAACATAACATAACTTAATGTTATGTAACGTATCTCAATGTAACATAATGTAACCTAATGTAACGTTACTTATCTCAATGTAACGTAACATAAATCAATGTAACATGACGCAACCTAATGTAACGTAACGTATCTAAATGTAACGTATCTTAATTCAATGTTCAGTAAGGTAACTCAATGTATGGTAACTATATGTAATGTAACTTAATGTAACAACGTAACTCAATGTAACGTTACGTAACTTAATGTAACGTAACATAACTCAATGTAACGTTAGGTAACTCAATGTAACGTAACTCAATGTAACATAACGTAACTCAATGTAACGCAAGGTTACTCAATGTAACGTAACTTAATGTAACGTTACATAACTCAATGTAATGTAACTCAATACAACATCTCGTTACTCAGTGTAATGCAAGGTAACTCAATGTATGGTAACTCAATGTATGGTAACTCAATGTAACACAACTCAATGCAACATAACATAACGTAATGTAATGTAACGTGACGTAATGTAACTCAACGTAACTCAATGTAGCGAAATGTAACTCAATGTAACATAAGGTAACTTAATGTATCGTAATGTGACGTTATGTAACATTATGTAATGTGACATAGAGTTTTGTTACATTCAGTTATGTCACACAACGTTACTAATCCGTCATTATAGTGCAAATGAACTATGATAAGGTAACTAAACGTAATGTCCCACAATGTAACTTGACATAACGTGGAATAAGGTAAACCAATGTAACGTAACTCCACATTGGAGTAACTTAACAAATGCAGCATTTCCACATGCAGCAGTTATTCTGCAGTGATCTGTTCAAACCTGAGAGTCTATCAATAAAATGAAGAGCCAGGTTACGTTTGCTCTGCTTGGTGAGGTTGGAGTTGGTAGATGAGACCTGGTAGGACACAACCAGGATTCACTAACGTTATCACAGTTAAGTTAGAAAGACTAAAGAGAGTAGTTTGTACTTTGGGTGAACTACTCCTTTAATTCTTCTTTAGTTCTTACAGGTGACTCTTTGTTTTAAAGTCAACACACCTCGACTACAAACAGACGCTGAACCACAGGCGCGAACAGTGGACGATGAGGTCACAGTGATGGAGGAGGAGGAAGGTCAATGGTGCGTTTGTTTTTCGGACTGAAGAAAGAGCAGCTACACAAACAAACAGTGCAGACACATCAGGGTTCATCACCAACACACACTTCACTGTAAATAAGAAGAGCACTAAAGTTCATGCTGGATGCAGAGGGAGCAGGTTACACTCAGTGCACACACACACACACACACACCGAGTGTTTCGGCGTTATTCCATTTAGGCCGATGAGAGGATTATTATTCTGCTCCCGTGTGGAGACAAACTATCATTGTTACTATGCAAATGCCGCTGGTTCATAGCTTATCAGTGCACTTCATGTAATGAGCTGCCAGGAGGAGAGAGGGCATGCCGACAGCAGGTGAGACAATGGAGACAGAGAGAGGGAGGAGAGAGCAACACAAATCCTTTTCACTGATACACAACAACAACAACAACAACAACAACAACATGGAAATGTAAACAAACACTGTTAACAAAGATGTGGAAACAGTAAAAACATGATGATGATGATGATTCGTCCTCAGCACTGACCTCGCTGTTGATGTCGGCGCCGGCGTCCAGCAGCATCTGGACCATGGCCTCATCGCCGCGGACGCAGGCGTACATGAGCGGGGTCATTCCCTGTGGGAGGGAAAGAGGAGAGGAAGGTTAGAGATGATATCGATTTCTGCAGGAGAAGTTCAGCAGGAGAGGAAAGTTGGTGCAAAGTCTCCACAAAGTTAGTTTTCTTTTTTTATCTAAGATCTTTCTCACTTCAACACAGCTCATGTCCAAGTTTTCTCTGCTGCTGGTGAAACCCACAAACCTCCTTCCCTCTGACTGACCTTGGTGTTTGAGGCCCCATCCCTCAAACACTAAGGCTGTTTTCCAAACTGCCTAGGCAGTGCATACTACCTCCTACTTCCACATGTAGTCTGTAGTGTGACTGTTTTGTTGGACCTGTTTAGTCGTATACTACTCTGGATTTCTGTTTCAGGAAGTGGAGCTGATGGTTTTTTTCTAATGTTTAACTTTATCATAAATAAATCCATGAGAACATTTCAGTCATTAATTCACCACATCAATCAGTGGAGAAGTTACAGGAGCAATAAAAGTAGATAAGTTAAATTAGATGTCAATGAGATACAAAGGATAATAAATAAATGAAATTAAGCATGGGAAGGGAAAAGTAGTTGTAAATATTTTTGAGAAATATTTTTGAGAGGCCAATATGATTTTTGTAGGATCAAAATCAGATTTAAAATCTTAAAAATCGTCAAAACTGTTGAAGCTATCAGAAAGGAGATTTTACTCTGAGAATCCTGAGACTCTGAAGAAGTTATGAATGTCAATTTCATGTCTGTAGAGCCAAAAATGAGACCAGAACAGTGAGTTAAAAAGGGTTTAAAAACAAAACTCAGCAGAGATTTCTGATTGGAGATTAGATGGGAGTCAATGGGAACAAAAAGTGAGTTTTGTGTCACATTTTGCCACTTAGTAGCTAAAGGAAACAGCCTTTTGCTTAGATATTACATTAGTTAGAAGCAGGAGAAGCTAAGGAACATTTTGATGTTTCATTTCCGTCTGTGGAATGAAGTTTGAGGATTTTTTGGCAGTTTGTTTGGGAGATTTTGTCTCTCTCATCTGCTGCTGCTTCACTCTGACTGATGATGTCACTCACTGTAATTTGGAGTTTTTAGTGAAAACATTTTAAAAGTTCACGTTGCTTAAACAGTGAAATTTCAAAAACTGTGTTAGATATGTAAAAAATAAAATCACACATGAATAGTCTAAAAAATAGTGAACATTTTAAAGCAAGAATGAAGTCTGTAAGTGGAAGCATGCGAAAGTTTAAGTTTCTCAAAGACGAAGAAATCTCAGGTAGAAAAGCTGAAGCCCCACATTCATTTCAACGGGAAAATTTGGTGACAAAAAGTGAAATAAGTCAAAAAGTATAATAGTTTGAAAAGTGAAAAGTCAAAGCAAACATATCCTGAAGAAGCTAAATAGTTTAAAATTGGACAAACATCATGTTGGAATGCTGAGTCACTATTTCAGTACCGTAAGATGGATAACGAAACATTACATGACGATGTGTGAATATTTAACACTTTTTGGATCTGATACCCTGAAAACTTTATCTGATACAACCTTTTGGAGATGTTACAGAACATTTTCTCACAATATGATACCATATCTAGTTTTAAATGCTACAATATAAGGGTTGTAATGTTTTATGTCACAATTTAACACCTTTATAATGGTGACAATGAGATATGATACATAACAAAACAACAAAGAAAACAAAACTCGGCACCATGTTTCACTGTGATATCACACGTTACATTACAAAACAGTTTGAAATCATACTTTAAAACATTTCCTGACATAGTTTTCTATGACAGGTGTGATAATTACTGAAATAAAATCAAACAGTTTCTGAAACCATGGCCAAAGAGAGAAAAGTAAAAGCAGTTCAGTCCAGTGGTTTGAAAATGAGAAGGTAAAGTTTTATTTGACCAAACATGCAGCTTGTATTTCAGCTCCTCCAAGCTTGATTCATTCCTCTTTTTACTGGTTTATTTGACGGGGACTGGCAGGAATTGGTTCCCAGTATTTACAGCTCCTCGCAGGTTTAAACATTTGTATTGATTGACACTTTTCCTCCCCTCTGCTCCCGTAAATAACAAACGCTGCACACGGGCTTTTATTCTCCTGTAAAAGAGGCTAAACGGGAGCAGAGAGCGTTAAAAAGGAGCTGTAAAATAAAAAGCTGTGGTTCTGTCATAACCGCAGTGAGGGATTCAGAGCCGTCTCCATAACCGTAAAGATGCTCGCTGGATCTCTCGGCTTATTAAGTGAAGCAGGAATATTTCCAGGATGAATCACCACAAAGGGATGTCTTCAGTCGTTAGAGGCCTTTGTTGGACGTAACGGCCCGGATCAGACAAACGATTGAATCCTGCTCCGTGAAACTCGCCCTCGTCGCTTTAAACAGTCTGATAAATGTAGAAAAAGCACCTTTTGTTATATTTCTGCTGCTTTAACTCTTCACCCGGCAGCTCGGAGCATGATGTGCGTGGGTTTGTCAGACTCATGAGAGCGCCGTGTGCATACGGTGTCACGCAGGAAGTAAAAGAAGTTAAGAGTTTCACAGCCCACCTTTAAAACTCTGTTAGTGTTTTCACAGGTGGAATTACACCTGCTGGAAACTTTTGCAAACTCTCTGACTGATGAGGAGGGTTGATTTAGAGCTCAGGGCGTGAGGAGGTGGTCATGACAGAGCCGTGGTTTAACCCTATACAACCCAACTCACTTAAGCCTGAACGCCGCACTGTGAGATTCCAAGCTTTTAAATGAAGAATCACAAATATTAAAATCTCTAGTTTCAGAAAATGTCATGTTTAAAATGTGACTAAAGTCAACGTCAGGATAAATGCAGCTGAAACAGAACCATTTTTGAGAATCAGTCACTTCAAGATGCTCCATGTCAGACATAAAACATCCACCACGTCACTTCTACACCTTCTCATCTACATCTGGGTGAGATTGGAGCTTTTTAGGTAAAACTTTGTAGGAGTTAGAGAGTTTTTAGTCTCAGGTGATGAAACACAGCGCTCTCATCTGAAGACTCTGCACCAACAAAACCAGCTTCATCAGTGCTCAGTGTCCTCTTTTTAGTCAACTTTGCTCTATGGCAATAAATAGGTCTCAGCAATGATCTAAATGGCTACAGCTGTGAATGATAAGGTGATTGGTTACTGTAGGAGTGAGTGACAGGCCTGTTAGCCAATAAACGACCCTCTAATAGAGCTATTACACAAGACCAGTCAAGCAGGGAGCACTTGTTGTCTATCACAAGCTGTCCTGGGATGAAAACTCAACAGAAAAGGATGGGGTGACTTTAGTCTTGCAGCTAGAACCCTGTTGAAAACAAAGACTTGCAGCTTTGTCAGATTGACATTGAGGAGGAAATGCTCTAAGACTGTGAAGCTGCTGTTATTGATGAGAACGGACACGACAGACAGACAAACAACGGACTTTACAGGAGAAATTTCACCACTTGGAATAATTTGATGAAACAACACTTTTGATATGTTTGAACTCTGGATTCCTCTGGTGGAAAGGAGAGTGAATATTCAGGGTACGGGCGTCAGGATGTGACGTCATGACCCCAAACAGGTAGGACGTCCACGTTGTTGTGATCACTATCAGAGTGATTCTTTTTCTTTTTTTTTTACTATTAATTACATAAACAGACAAGACAACATTAACACAAAAAACACCACACTCACCCTCACCTCCCACACAAAACTACACATGGTACAAAAAAAAAGTATACATATAGACCAGTTCAGTTAACATTTTCCAAATAAACCTTTGAGAACCTCCCATCTCCTTTCATATGTTTTGGCATCATTGTCGGTTTCGACCATATAACCTTCTAAGACTTTATATCTCTGAACAAATCTTTTAAAGGAAATAATATTGAGTGAAGATCTATCTATGGCCTTGAAAATAAATCGTTTACCAAGAACAATAATTAGGTTAACTAAGTCATTACTGTCTACAAACTCTCCTAAGAATACAGAAACAACATCTAATTTTAAGGACAAGCCAATTTCTAAACACGTTTTCTCAACGTTGTTCCAAAACAAGGACACGATGTGACAAAACATGTGCAGGTGGATTCAGTCAGAGTGATTCTTTCACTAATTACGTTTTGTTGGTGAAGAAAACTGTGAAACAAACTCAGAGACTTTGATGACATCATACGATTGGGGAACAGGTCACCAACGCCTCAGCAGAACAGAGGAGGTTCAGAGCGTTGTGATGTAAAGGAAGAGTTGCAGACTAAATGAATTCTTGTTTTTTTTTCTTCTTTGTCTTCACTAACGAGCACAGCTGCTGGTTCTCTCCTCGTAGACGTGCTAATGGTCTCTTAAGGGTTCTGCTGATTGCACAGAAATCAACATTTTTCACGCTACAGTTAGGGAGGAAGGAGCAAAGAATCCGCCTGAACGCTGCTTCGAGTTCACGGAGAGAAAACGAATCAACGCGCTCGAGTGCTCTTCAGCTCACTTCATTTATTTAGGTGTTGGAGTCAACAGAAACAAATTAGGGACAGAACGACTCTTCACTCCACTTATTTCCTCATGCACATAGCAGCAAACACACTTCCTGTCAGAGAAAACATCAGCACACACTTTATTTTTTTCTCCTGAAGATGCAGCAGGAGTTTTTTCTCAGTCTAAAAACAAACACTCACTAAACATTAGAGCTGAACTATTTTAGAAAAAGATTTCAGCGGGATTTTTCTAGCAGATTTTGCAATTTCACTTTGGTTCTTCAAATCAAGCTTAAGTGAAGTTTTCACAATGTACAGTAACATTTACAAACTTGACAGCAAATTACATCAAACCATCTAAACTTTTACTCAAATGTAAAGATGAAAAACGAAGGTTAGAATTGTTTCCAGATGTATTAATCAACAAGTTTGAGCTAAAAAGTCTTTTTTTATATTTAATAGTCAAAATGTTATGATATTAAAGTCAAAATCTTAAGTTATTGAAGTCAAAATGTTGAGATAAAAGTCAAAATTTGATTTAATAGTCAAAACTTTGAGGATTCTAAGTCAGACTTTTGATATAAAAGGTCAAATTTTGAGATAAGAAAACAGTATTTTTTTTTAAATTGGATTAAAATTTTAGATATTAAAGGCAAAGTTTGAAATAAAAAGTCAAATTTTGAGACTAAACATCTTCAGAAAGAAACAAAAAATGGTCCAAAAGAAGAAAAAAAAGAGCGAAAAGTGACTAAAATCAATATTTGATTTAATAGTCATAACTTTGAGGATTCTAAGTCAGACTTTTGATATAAAAGGTCAAATTTTGAGATAAGAAAACAAAATTTTTGAGATGAGATTGAAATTTGAGATATTGAAGGCAACATTTTGAAATAAAAAGTCAACATTTTCAGACTGAAAATAGTCAGAAAGTGACAAAAAATGGTACAAACAACTAAAAACAAGAGCGTAAAGTAACTAAAATTAAAAGCAGTTCAAGTGGGAAAAATAATGTCATTGGTTGTTGACATGCTAAAAAGTCATTTTTTTTATATAATAGTCAAAATGTTAAGATTTTAAAGTGAAAATCTTAAGTTATTGAAATCAAAATGTTGAGATAAAAGTCAATATTTTATTTAATAGTCAAAACTTTGAGGTATTTAAATCAGACTTTTGATATAAAAGGTCAAATTTTGAGATAAGAAAACAGTCACCAGAATTTTCCTGTGAAGACTTTTCTACACGTTTGTGTATTTGAGTCTAATTTTTTAAGCTTTAAAGACCAACAGCGAAATCATCAAAGCTTTTTTTTATGCTGCTTAAGTTAGTTAAACCTACATTCCTTTGTGTTGAGTTTTTACGCAGAGAATGAAAAAAAATACTTGTTTTATGTTTTCGAATTGTTTTGAAATTGGATGGAAATTTGAGATATTACAGGCAAAGATTTGAAACAAAAAGTCAAATTTTGAGACCAAACATAGTCAGAAAGTAACAGAGAATGGTCCAAATGAGGAAAATAAAGAGTGAAAAGTGACTAAAATTAGAATTTTAAATTTAGAAGTTGGAAGAATAATGTCATTGGTTGTTGACATGCGGTAAAATAATGTTAATGTTTACATCTAAAAATGTGTTTATTTACCAACACTTTAAGATGGGTACTGAAAAATAATCGCACCATAAATTGAAATTGCAATATAGTGAAAAATAATCGCAGTAATCAGCTTTTGTAGACGTTCAGATTTACAAAAGAAGCTTAAATGAAGTCATGAAGGATAAAAAATATCAGGATGAAAACAAAAGTAATTCAGAATATCCTTGATAAAAATTAATAAGGTTTTTACAGAAATGAGTGAAACTTCCTCTGGTTGTTCCAGTTAGAAGAATTAATGAATCCGTCTTTTTTTCTAAATAATAATAATAATCTGAATCCTTGAGCTGAGCACTTTAAGCGTCACTGTTTCTGCTGAAGGTGACGTTATTATGAGAGAGAGGTTGATGCTAATCGCTGCCACTTCACTAAACTGTGAACAAATATTTACTTCCTTAATCCGTCTCACCCAAGGACACGAGGAAACTCACATTTTCTTGTAAATACAGTGAATTTTTTTGAAAAGCTGCATCATGTCAGAGGAGCTGAGCTCGGCGCCGCGTGAGTCATGAGGACGAGCAGCTCGGCGCTCAGCGTGTGTGTGAACAGGACAGACTGCCAGGTAATACTTCAGCATTCATTGTCTTTAACTCTGCACGACTGCAGTCAGTGTACTGTGAATGTAGGAGTGTGTGTGTGTGTGTGTGTGTGTGTGTGTGTGTGTGAGGTGTCAGACCTGTTCGCTCATGCTGTTGATGCCGTCAGGACCCAGCAGGTTCACCGCCTGCTTCACCAGATCTGTGCGTCCACAGTTCAGCATCCTGAAACCCAGATCCTGCAGGAATTTGGCTTCTGTGGAGGCTGCGTCCAGTTTTCTGGTGGCACAGAAACAATCCTCCGCTCTGAAACAGCAGAAACATGAACAACAAGAAGATGAACACCGGAGAGGAGGAGGCAGCCAAGACAGAAAGATGTTGCATGAAGCTGGGACGTGATGTAAAACAAGATATTTATTGTTCAAACTGATAAACTTTGTTGTTTTGGACAGGTTCATGTTTCCACTGTGTTTCATCATCTTTCCTTTAACAACACTCATTCAGTGTTTATGAACTGAGGACACTATTTTCATTTAGCTGCACTCTTCTACTACGGAGCCACGCTGTTGTAACAGGAGCAGAATGTGTCTTGGTTTCACTGTCTTGATGAAATAATCAGGGACGTCCCTGAAAAAGACAAAGGAAATATAACCTCTGATATCTGGAATTAGTTCACTGCACCTCCAGGGCTCTGTGTGCTTTTACAGGAAGAATTGTCCTCTGCTACGACGTCAACTTGAGTACTTATTTACCTTGCTTGTCCACCTAGACAGTCTATTCTGCCACGACTACCACTGACACAACAACAACTATAGTTAAGGACACAACTTCCCCCAATAAAAAAATAAAGAGCAAACCTTATTCTGTTTGTTTGTACTCCCTTTGTCCACGTAGAGTTTTTTAAGTTTAGTACTAAAAGTGAAAGATTTTTGGTCACTCACTTTAAAAAGTGAAACCAAGATATCAACCACACTCACTGTACTTTGAGTGAATTATTTCACTAATTTTTGAAGCTTTGGAACTGGAATTCCTTCACATTCTTGTTGATGAACAACTTCAGTTGATCAACAGTCCAGGTCAGTCTAGTAGCTGCTGAGAAGATGATGCCTCGGTGCGACAACATTGTCCTCGTCTTACACAGAACCAAAGTAACAGAACGACTTTATTAGTCCCTGCAGGGACTTTTTCTCAAAGTGTCTTGGATGGCAGCAGATGTTGCTCCAAAACCTGTTTGTACCTTTCAGCATTAATGCTGCCTTCACAGACACTGGGACACTTACCCAAAGAATTGCACAAAAACTAAAAAACAGTAATGGAAACTCCAAAAACTTCTTAAATTTGGAAAAAAAGTTTTGACGCTCTCATGAGGTGGGTTTTTCACAGAAGTTTCCGTATTGAAGTTTATATCAAAGTGCGATGAAAACACTTTTGTCACAAAAACACGTCACTGTGTGGACGTGAACAACCGACTTCTCTGTGAACTCGACCACACATACAGACTCTGGCGCCTCTATCTGTCGACAACATCAGCAACAACCCAACAACGTTCATCAAAATGTCAGTTCAGCTCTTAAAATGTTTGTGGTATCCATGGTTACCGCTGCTTACAGTTCTCCTTCCTTCTTCCACATTCTGCAAATTAAATCTCATGAGATTTTACTTAAACTGTGATGCTGCTTTTGAACTTTGAGCTGAGAACAATCCTGATTGTCCTTTTCCTCTTTGGCCTGGAGGACACCACGTCCATGATTTCCAAAAAGAGTTCTGCTGCGTTTGTGTGTGTTGTTGATGTGTGACTTTGTCTTTGCATGGTAGAGTTTGAACTGTCACTTGTAGATGTAGTGATGAACTGCGTTGACTGACAATGGTTTTCTGAAGTGTTCCTGAGCCCACGTGCTAATATCCTTTACACAATGATGTGGGTTTTTAATGTAGCGCCGCCTGAGGGGTCAAAGGTCACGGCCATTCAATGTTGGTTTTGGGCCTTGCTGCTTACGTTTCTCTGAATCTTTTGATGATATTATGGTCTGTAGATGATGAAATCCATCAATTCCTGCAGTTGGACAAAGTTGAGAAACATTGTTCTTAAACTGTTGGACTATTTGCTCACGCAGTTGTTGACAAAGTGGTGAACCTGGCTCCAATCATGACACTCACCTGTTTCACATCAACCTGTCTTTTGAATATCTTGTCTTTTTCGTGCATTTAATTGAATTAAGGTTAAACAGGATTTACAAATCACTGTTTTCTGTTTCTATTTACACTTTACATCCAAACTTCACTGGAATGTGTGTTGTAAAATAAAGAAGTTCTTTGCAGTTCGACTTTTGCTGCTTCTGTACTTTCTCCGTTTCTGAAAGTAGCTTTTCTCCAGGTGAAGCTTGTGCCGTGACTCATTATTACCCACTCATGTCTCCTAAAAGCTCCTTAATCCGAGCTGCGAGCAGCTGTCACAGCTGAAACCTCAGCAGGTCAGAGAGGAACTTTTCTTGATGTTGGTCCAATGTTATTTGACAACTCAACCAACATATGTAGAGGATTTAGTGACATTCACACCTGAGAGTGTCAGCTTTATTCTACCTCTGCGTGCGTTTGAAATGTGATAAGACTCTTAACTCACTGTCACCAACAGGAAATCACTGACTGAGCTGCTTTGTGACAAATACTGAGCAGAGCTACATGACTGCAGAGGAAAAGAGAGAGAGAGAGAGAGAGAGAGGAGGGGAGGAGGAGTGTGAGGCAGAGGGAAGATTTTCCCTGAGTCACGAAGCAAGGATTCAATGAAATTAAGACAAAATCTGAGGGAAACGTTCGACTGTAGCTCTGCATGTCTGAAAACTGAGGCAGAAAAAAGCAGGAGCAAAGAACCAAACAGGGCGAGCGTTAGATCGATTTCTAAAATATTGACGTGTTGCTTCTCTCACTCATTTCCATCATGAGCAAATTTAGTCATCTCCAATTTTAGTTCATGTTCTTTTCAAACTGTAACTCTTCTTCATAATTCTAGAAAACAGAGCATTTACATGATCATATATTTGGCTGCAGTGAATGAATCTGAATGAATTATTTTACTGGAACTGAAAATATGTAGCGACACTAGGATATAAATGTTATATATACACTGCTTGGATTTATCAGAATATCCAGTGTCATTTTTTTTTACCATTGCTGCCCTGAATTATCAGTATTTTGCTGATTTCTTAATATGTTTTTATGTTTCTATAATAGTAAATCTGTATGTGCAGCTGTTTGATCGAAAAAATATCTTTTATGTTTAAATATAAAAGTGACGGCTTTGTGACTTCTGCCACTTGCTCATTGACACCTACCTACAGCTAAACAACCCCTACCAATTGCATAGTGACACCTACCAATGGCTTTAGTGACTTCTGCCACTTGTACAGTGACATCTAGCTACGGTTAAGTGACTTCTGCCACTTGCAAAGTGACACCTACCAATGGCCTTGGTGACTTCTACAACATGCTCAGTGACACCCACTTACGGCTTAGTGACCTCTGCCACTTGCACACTGACCCACGTTTGGCCCTGTGACTCCGGCCACTTGCTCAGTGACACCTACCAACAGCTTAGTGACTTCTGCCAATTGCACAGTGACACCCACCTATGCCTTAGTGACTTCTGCCTATTGCATAGTGACACCTACCAATGGCTTTAGTGATTTCTTCCAATTGCATAGTGACACCTACCAATGGCTTTAGTGACTTCTGCCACTTGTACAGTGACATCTAGCTATGGCTAATTGACTTCTGCCACTTGAACACTAACCCACCTACGCCTTAGTGACTTCTGCCAATTGCATAGTGACACCTGCCAATGGCTTTAGTGACTTCTGCAACTTGCCCAGTGACACCTACCAAAGACTTGTTGTCTTCTGCCACTCGCACAGTGACACCTACCTACAGCTCAGTGACTTCTGCAACATGCTCAGTGATTTCTGCCAATTGCACAGTGACACCAGTCTACGGCCAAGTGACTTCTGCCATTTGCATAGTGACTGACCTATAGTCCAGTGACTTTAGCCACTTACTCATTGACATCTACCAAAGTCTTAGTGACTTCTGCCAGGGGGTAGGTAGGTGTCATTGTGCAATTGGCAGAAGTCATTAGGCTGTAGGTTGGTAACTGTCTAGGAATCGGCAGGCGTTACTTTAAATGAATGGCATACCAAAAGCTACTACAGGAGTGGTACTGGCCCTTTATCTACTTATATTGGATTTATAACAAAATTTCCAGTATTGTTTGCCACTAGCGAACATCAGTGACAGTATGACCTGGGTAAAATCAGACGCAGCAGGAAAAGGGTTAACAGGGAAATGTTGTGGCTTGCTGATGGGTATATTTGGCACATTTATGCCAGTTTTTGTGAACGGCGTCAGACTTTCTCTTACTTTATCTGCCGGGGTTCACAGTCCACGCCGGGGAGCAGCAGCCTGGCCGCCTGCCGCACGTCATCACTGTCCACAGAGAAGCTTCGTCGATGCTCCGTGTGCGCCACCGCAACTCGGATCCACTCCATGAGGGGGGGCAACACCAGGAACGGCCTGCAGGGGGAGACAAAAGCTCATTAACTCAGGTTTCTATGAAATGAAATCAAACTGAAAGGCTGTGAAAACTTTCTCTTCCTCATAAACTGATAGATCCGACATTTCTGCCAAAGTTGAGTTGTATTTGACAGCTTCCTGTGATTTTGTTGATAATATTTTTGCACATCTCTCTGGTTTGAAGTGGGAGTGAGCTCCATCGGGAAAATAAAAACTACTCCTACTTTGAGGACTCAGGATTTAAAAACACTTAAATGAGAATCCGCTGACAGTTTGGGGTTTGAGACGTTTTGTGGCTGTCGATCAAATCTGATCAAAGCTCCTGATGAAGCAGAAACACTGAGTTTGTCAGAGTTAAACTTTTACATGTTCACCCCTGAGATGTTTATTCACTTTAAATGTCAGCAAAAGTGTATTTTTTCCCATATGCATACATAATCACGTTCAGAAATGCAGATTTAATGATGAAAAATGCAGCGTTTGGTGTCAACATGTGTATCTTAAGCAACTAAATCCTGTAAAAAAAACAGAGTCAGCTTTGCAAGTAACTAAATCACAGAGTATAAAGAATCTAATCCAACACAGACAGACACAAACTTTCCTACTTGACATATCCCCGACTGATAACAGGGAAGGCAGCTTCATGAAATCAATATTCAGAATTTATTACCAGAATAATCCCAAACAGAAAGAGATCTCGCTGCTGCAACCTCGGTAAATGTGGTTATTACCTTCTTTAATCAAAATCAGTAATGGCTATTGCCTGTGTGACACGTTCATATTTCAGCATTTATTCTCAGGAACCTGTGTGGGACTGTGAATAGACTCTAATCACATAACCTGTAAATCACTTTTCTCCCCCCTCACACACACAAACACACACAAACACACACTTTTATGTTCATCTGTCGCCTATTTATCTTCTCTCACGGTGCAACAGCAGCAAAAATCTGTCCTGATGTTTAACTCTTTCACAGCAGCTCACATGAGAATAAGCTAAGTGAGACAAATATGATGAATAATTGACAGTCAGAAGTTCATTTCCTCTGGTTTTTACTCCATTAAAGAGGAAAAAGGAAGATTGTTATGCTTCTCACACACACTCTGCCCTCAGGGAAAAACCAAATATTTTCAACCAGAAACCAGAAAATAGAGGAAAAGGATCTGAAATTGGAGAATCAAGTTGTTGAAAATAGTTAGAAATACAATGGATGCATTAATGCTCACATAATATGAATCAAAACGTTCAAAAGAGCTTTGACCATGATGTATATTAAAGTCTTTCATCAATGTAAATTAGCTTAGAAATGATTTTTTGATTTTAGTTTTTAGAGCTACCTCATACAAAGCTTGTGAGATGATGAGGATTTTTTCTCTAGTGCAGTTTTTAAGCCTTTTCAAACCTATGTGAGACCTGTAATGTCTAGTTCAGTGATTCCCAACCTGTGGTCCGCGGCCCCTTGTTGGGCCGCAAAGGTCTCACAAGTGGGCCGCCAAATCATTTCCAAAATTGCATGATTTTAGTGGAGAGCAATAATATAAAGATACAAATATATAGAATATTAAAACTCAGATATGTTTTAAAGCGAATTAAAACTGTTTTAATAGTCATAAAGAAATTTTTTAAAAAACTTTAAGGAAGCAGGTTGGAGCCCAGTATGTAAGATGACCCAAAATGCAACAACAACATGAAATATACTAAAAAAAATGAAATAAAACCGAACATGTAATGACTGGTAGATAATGTAACAAAGTAAATAATAAAGTAACAAAAAGAATGCAACCCAAAATATAGTAATTTTTTGCAGTGTAACAGCTTGTTACACTGCAAAAAGTTTATGCATTTTGGCCTCAGCGTCTGTGACAACATTGACCAGTGATTCAAATTTGGGTTTGATTACATTTTATCAATCACCTATCGGATCAGAGGCGGGCCGCAAACATTTTTGAGACTGAAAAATGGGCCCAGAGCTGGAAAAGGTTGGGAACCACTGGTCTAGTTATTCCTTCTTCTGAGCCAAAACATGCAAAAATGTGTCCTCTTGGAAGCAAAAACCTGTGCAGAAGTGGCCTAATTGGAGCAAAAATACACAAAAATGCCCTCCTGGAATGTGAAAGTGTACTATTTGGAACTAAAATACACAAATGTGTCCTCTTAGGAGCCAAAATATACAAAGATACTCTCTAAGAAGCAAAAACATTTGTGGAAAAGTGTCCTCTCTGATCTCTGGAGTCAAAACATGTAAGATAATGTTTTCTTAGGGGCCCAAATACACAAATATGCCTTCTTGGCAGCCAAAACATCCCAAATATGTAAGAAAATGTTCTTTTGGGAGCCAGAAAAATGTAAAGAATATAACCTCTTGGGAGTCAAAACATGGTGCTAAGTGTTCTCTCAGGTGTCAAAATGGGAGAAAATGCCCTCTTGGAAACCAAAACATGTAAGAAAATGTTTTCTTAGGGGCCCAAATACACAAATATGCCCTCTTGGAAGCCAAAACATCCAAAACTTGTAAGAAAATGTTCTCTTAGGAGCCAGAAAAAAAAAAAAAAAACCCTCTTGGGAGCCAAAACATGCATGAAGTAGTTCTTGGAGTCAGAAAGTGTAAGAAAATGTTATTTTGGGAGAAAACACATCTAAACATTCGAGAAGAATGCCATCTCTGGAGTCAAAACTTGTAAGAAAATGCCTCCTTGGGACCCAAAAATATCTAAAACATTTGAGAAATTTCCCTCCTGGGAGTCAAACCATGCAAGAAAATGTCCCATTGGAAAAAAAAACATCCAAATAATTTCAGTAAATGTTCTCTTTGTAGTCAAAACATATAGGAAAATTTCTTCTAGGGAGTCAAAACATGTGAAAAAATGTTCTCTTGGGAACCAAAACTTGTAAGATAATGTTCTTCTTGGAGCCATATGATGTATGACAATGTTATCTTGGGAGCAAATACATCCAAATGTGTAAGAAAATGCCCTCTCTGAAGTCAAAATATGTAAGAAAATGCCTCCTTGGGACCCAAAATATCTGAAACATTTGAGAAATTTCCCTCCTGGGAGTCAAAACTTGAGAAAAATATCCCCTTGGAAACCGAAAGTGATAGTAAAAAAATGTCTTCGGGGGAGCAAAAACATCCAAAACATGTAAGTTAAAGTTCTCTTAGGAGCCAAAATACACAAATATGTTCTCTTGGAAGCAAAAACTTGTATTAAGGGCCTTTTTTTTCATATGCTGCTCCTCCGATGCTGCTTAATGTCAGTCACATGCAAGAAGATGTTTTTTTCCAGCTGCATGCATTTCTGTTGCCATGACATCAGCACGAGGGAAATCTGTATTTTTAACACACTTGGTTGATTTAATGGAGCTCTTATAGGTTGTATTTTTGTATTAGTCCACTTTGTAATATCCTATAATAAAAGAAAAGACATTATATAGCCCAGCTGGTCTAATATTCCACCATCTAAAGCCAGTTTGTTTCAAGTTTCCCTGCAGAAAATCCTTCACATTTATAATGATAATAATCCGCTGGGCTCATAGAAACAGTAAATTATTATTTGAATAAAACTGTTTTTTTTTCAAAATAAAAGTATTGATTTTAGTGTCATTAGTTTTTTCTTTAGCACTAGATTTACTCTGACTGATATAAAAACCTTCAGGGCTTCTGGAAGCATGAAGGAGTCTCTGTAGCTGGTGAATTCATGTTGTTGTCACTTTAATCTCATTACAAACCATCAGGACCGTCCCTGTGGAGCTTTTACCTCCTGACCCTCTGGCAGCTCTAATCTCTCCAAAAACGCTCTTCAAATAGAGAAACCGTTTGGGACTGATGTGTTTACCATGTCCTGTAACATTTCTGTGAGCCCGTCTTTAATTGCAGCAGCAGTTTTTAGATTTTTTCAGGTTTTGTGTCGACATGTTTTCGTGGATCAGTTTCCAGATTTTTCCTCGTCTTTGACACTTTCATCCTGCCAAGAATCTGAGCCCTGGCACGAGTTCTTGATGCTGTTTAGCACTTGGCTGGTGAATGTGGCAGATTTAGAAATCCCTTGTTTTAAACAGAGACCGGCTGAGTCTGAAATCACAACATATCCCATCATGCATTGCGGTTTAAACAGAAGAAATAAGTGAGAGTTTGTCGTGTCCGTTCTCATCAATAACAGCAGCTTCACAGTCTCAGAGCATTTCCTCCTCAATGTCAATCTGACAAAGCTGCAAGTCTTTGTTTTCAACAGGGTTCTAGCTGTGAATCAAAGTGATCCCATCGTTTTCTGTTGAGTTTTCATCCCAGGACAGCTTGTGATAGACAACAAGTGCTCCCTCCAACAAGACTGGTGTTGTGTAATTTCTCTATTAGAGGGTCGTTTATTGGCTAACAGGCCTATCACTCACTCCTACAGTAACCAATCACCTTATCATTCACAGCTGTAGCCATTTAGATCATTGCCGAGACTCTTTTTTTGACTTAAAAGAGGACACTGAGCACTGATGAAGCTGGTTTTGTTGGTGCAGAGTCTTCAGACCAGAGCGTGGTGTTTGGTCACCTGAGACTAAAAACTCTCTAACTCCTACAAAGTTTTACCTCAAAAGCTCAAATTTCACCCAGATGTAGATGAGAAGGTGTAGAAGTGATGATGTAAATTTCATACTTCTTAAATGAAGCGTCTTGACGTGAGTGACTCTCACAAATGGTTACAGAAAAACTGAGAAAAAAGTGTTTCAGCTGCATTTATCCTGATGTGGACTTTAGCCACAAATAAAAACATGACATTTTCTGAAACTAGAGATTTTAATCTTTTAAATGAGGTGTCACTGATGAATTCTGATCTTGTAGTTCTTCAGTTATAAGCTTTGTAAGGGTCAAAGGTCATGGGGTTGATGAACACTCCAACTCTCCTCTGAACTTCAAAACTTAGAATAAACTCATTTGCTCCTCTTCCACAGACGGAACTGAAGCTTTCAGAAACAATCCTTCAAGATTATCTCATTCATTCAGTCGTATTCAGTCGTGTTCAGTCGTACTCGTCCTCCTTTTTCTTCGCTCCAACCTTTCAGCTGAATGCTAAATACAGAATTTTCTGTCTCCGGGGACTGAGAGCCTGCTGACGCGTCGCTCCGCCTGACATTCCCAGAGTTCCCCTGGGTCATGGGGATGGAGTTTTATCTCCTCAGAGCGAAGCAGAGACGCTGGAATATCTGTCCATCCGTCCGTCGCCGTGACGTCCCCCTGGTTCCCGTCAATCAGCCCGACGCCCAGGGAAGTGTCAGCGCTAAGCGGCCAACGCAGCATCTTCCAGGAGCGCTGGTGGAGCGAAAAACTCGGGCAAGAAAGTGAGCACGTCAGTCTTAACCTTTACAAGAGTCCAGGTGATTCTGTCTGAGGAGAGCGGCCTGTTTACTCTTCTATAACGAGAGCTGACGCTTTTACGGTCGCGCTGAGAGAAGTGATGGATGCTTTTGGAGATTTGATTGAACCAAACACTTTTCAGGGAGAGAAATCACCTTGGTGCTTGATTTAAAGCTTGAGCGGTTGATGCAGAGAAACAGATCAGAGTGTTAAAGTCAAAAAGCAGCAGAGTCACTGAATCAGGTTTAGGAGTGTTTGAGTTTCAGCAGCTTAAAGCTCGTCTGTGATTTCTGTGCCTGGGTTTTTGAGGCACCGGTGGGTATAAAGTTTTCTGCAGACTAAACGACACTGGAAGAACTCAGCTAATTAGATCCACAGCTGAGAGGCTCATTTTTAAACGCACAAGCAAACAAGAGTTTCTGAGTGGAGACTTTTAGATAAGAGGAAACCCTCAGGCTTCAGGGAAATAATCAAAACAGACGGCGGAAAAGATTACGGAAAGATTTGCTTCTCTACGAGGAAAATGTTTCATACATTAGGTCGACTTTGGGGCTGTTTCCTCAACAATGATTTTAGGATAAAAATCAAAGGTTTTATTGTGCTTCAGCCTCTTGTTTTACACAGAAACAACAATCCAGCTCATGTAAAATGGAAACTTTTAAAAACGGGCCCTTAAGTTCAGTTTTTTTTCCTAAAACAGCATGTCACCGTTGCTATGTAAACAGCAGGCTGGAGTTTTCAGTGGAAGCATTTCACCTTCATGTGGAAACCAGTTTATACTGTAGTTCCTCTCTTTTTGGCCCATGAGTCAAATTCAAGATAAAAAAGTCAAACTTATGAAGAATCAAACAAAAGAATTGAGCATTAAATTCAAAGTTGTGAGATAAAAAGCTAAAAAATAAAATTTTGAGATTAAAAAGTCAACATTATGGAGAAAAAGGCAAAAACAATTAACATAAAAGTCAAAGTAATATGTACTTAAAGTCAATATATATAAGATGATATTCAAAATTATGAGATAATTATTAAAATCTTGGGATAAAAACATGACAATTTTTATCAAATTAGTCAAACTTTTCGAGCAAAGTCAATATTATGAAGGAGAAGTCTAAATTCTTAGACTAAAAGTTTATATTTTGAGATAATTACTCAAAAACCTAAAAATGTCTATGTAAAAATTCTGTGATTAAAAGTTGAAATCGAGAAATTTTAAGAAAATAAGTCAAATTTTGTCATCAAAATTCCAAGTTTTGAGGAAAAAGACCAAAAAAATTTAGTGTAAAAGTTCATATTTAGAGATGATAGTCAAAATTTTAGAGATGAAAAGTCAAAATTATGAGGAAAAATTGGAAGTTTTACCCTTCTTTACCAAAATTTTGACTCCATACATGAAAAAAAAAGAAATCATGACAGTCAGTTTTTGCATTTTCTATCCTTTTAAATGGTAGAAATGGGCTTTAACACATCATTTATGTTTTACCTCAACAGAGACTTTAAGACCAAATCCAGTTATGTTTCCAGATTGAGATTTTACACCTGAAATGTTTTGTTGAAGGTGGATTTGGTTCAGGATGTGACGCTCGTTTTTTCTGGTTTCTGTCTGAGTCTGAAGCTAAAATCAGGATTTTCTCTGCGGTCAGAGCCGGACTCACCTCTCGGTCTGTAGCGTGACCTTTGACGGCTCCACGTTGGGGTTTTCCCACTCCATCTGAGGACAGTGCATGAAGTAACACAGCGTGTAGAGCGCCTCGGGCTCCCAGTGCACCGTGGTGGCGGCGGCGGCGGCGGTGGTGGTGGTGGTGGTGGTTTTCTGGTGGACTGGGGTCCCGTTGCTGGGGTTCTTGATGTGCAGCGGCTGGAGGTGGTGCATCGCCCGGGAAACCAAATCACCTGGAAGAAGATATATTTACTTTACACTGCAGCTTCAGAAAAACAGAGAGAGAAAAAAAACATGTGGTTCCACCGCGAAGGAAAACCACATCATTAGACCAAAGTCCTTCACGTCACTTCGAGTGCATGGGTTCATTTTCTGCTCCTGCTCCTCTGACATGTGAGTACTTCTGTGATAAAGTGGAGCTTCACTCGCTCTAATTCACGCTCATTTACCCGGACACATGTGCCCACTCCACGCTCACAGGGAAAGAAACCTACAAACATCCAGGCTTTCTGAGAGACACTCAGGAGTCTCTGTCCTCCTCTCACTCCTTTTACATCTTATTTTTCTCTTATTTTCATCCTCAGGTGACCACAGAGAGGATCATGGGAAACAACAGTTACTGTGGGAGCTTAATGGAGCTTTCTGTTTTTGGACGGATGGATGTTTATCTCTACATGTTAGTCTTCTGGGTTTTAACTTCAAGTTTCACACAAATAAACAAGATATTTATCCTGCAAAGTGATAAATCGCATCAGTCTTTTTGCAAATATTTATTCATTTTGGATGGAGCCAGGTTCACCACTTTGTCAACAACTGCGTGAGCAAATAGTCCAACAGTTTAAGAACAATGTTTCTCAACTTTGTCCAACTGCAGGAATTGATGGATTTCATCATCTACAGACCATAATATCATCAAAAGATTCAGAGAATCTGGAGAAATCTCTGCACGTAAGCAGCAAGGCCCAAAACCAACATTGAATGGCCGTGACCTTTGACCCCTCAGGCGGCGCTGCATTAAAAACCCACATCATTGTGTAAAGGATATTAGCACGTGGGCTCAGGAACACTTCAGAAAACCATTGTCAGTTAACACAGTTCATCACTACATCTACAAGTGACAGTTCAAACTCTACCATGCAAAGACAAAGTCACACATCAACAACACACACAAACGCCGCTGCCACCATGGCATCATGGGTAACTGTCCCAGTATCTGTGAAGGCAGCATTAATGCTGAAAGGTACAAACAGGTTTTGGAGCAACATCTGCTGCCATCCAAGACACTTTGTCTTTTTCAGGGACGTCCCTGATTATTTCAGCAAGACAAAAGCCTCGTTTCCACCAGGCAGTCTGGTTCGGATCAGTACAGTTTGGTACAGGTCAGATCAGTAAAGTCTGATCCTGTGTGTGTTTCCACAGCCAACCGTTCCCTGCTTGATGGGCCGGATGTCGAGAGCCGCGTCAGCTACATAACGCTACACAGTGTACCCCGCGAATAAATACAACAAAGAAGAAATTAGCGGCATTGTAAACAAAGAGAAAGATGGAGGACATCCAGCAACTCTTCTACTTTGTGATCAGCTGTGGCTCTTTATTCCATAACACAGTGAAGCTTTGTTTCAGGAAAGGCTGCTGAGGGGTTGTGTGTTGTTCTTTATCACCGCTGTCACACGGGAAGTTACCGATCTTTTGACCAATCATCGTATTGCAGTGATTATAGCCCCGCCCCTGGGGCCGGTTTGGAGCGGCTTGGCACCCCAACAGAAGGGAACTGAAAAGTGGAGCGGTCGCTTATAAGGGGACCTGTCCTGGTTTTAGTCTTTGGAAAGGCCACAAAATGCTGTACCGAGATGAACCAAACCGCTTGGTGGAAACAAGGCTATTGAAACCAAGACACACTTCATTCTGCTCCTGTTACAACAGTGTGGCTCCGTAGTAGAAGAGTGCAGCTAAATGTTGTTCATCAACAAGAATGTGAAAGAATTCCAGCTCCAAAGCTTCAACAATTAGTGTCCTCAGTTCACAAACACTGAACCAGTTAAAGGAAAGAGGAGGAAACAGAGGAAACATCAACCTGTCAATAAAGTTTATCAGTTTGAACAATAAATGTCTTTGTTAAACAGGATTTGAAATCATTGTGTTCTGTTATTATTTACGTTTCACATCAGCTTTATTGGAGTCTGGGTTAAACATTATTAACTGGAGGTTGCTAAGGAAAACGCTTCATAATAATTTTGGTGTATTTTTATGTACGAGAGCGAAGCAGCAAATCTGAAAGTATAAACCAGTGATCGTCAATATGAACTCCAGTGCACGCTGAAAAACCACTTTAGCAGAAAAAAAAGATCTTTTCTGATGCTGTCTGTGAGTCTGTACATGGATTTATTTCAGCTCTGTCTGACACACGCAGCAGAAATCATCAGCTGATTAATTATCAGCTGTTTCACCGAATCACTTTGGAGTTAAACGGAAGAATCCTGATCATCTTTTCAAATAATATATTTCATTTATTTCAGTTTTCTTTCACTTTTGGATGCAAACGTCTCACAAGATGAGAAAGCTTCTCAAAACCTGCGGTGCTAACTTTTCCAGCACCGCTTTAAAAATACCTGAACTGTCCCTTTAAAGGGGGGAAAGATGCTTCAAACGTAAAAAAACGTCTAAATCCTTAAAACGAACTGAGGAGGGGATTTATCTCTTAAAGCAAATGAAGAAGCGAAACAATTTATTGCAGACGCTGCAGATAAATTGCTGACGTAAACGGGCGTTTGGAGTCGTGGTCGACCACAGACGTTTCTGTCTGCGGCACAAAGAAGCCAAAGAAGCAAAGAGGGGGAGGAGCTTAGCCTGAGGGAGGAGCTTAGCCTGAGGGAGGAAGCAGCGTTATCATCACATCTGTCAGAGAGAGAGAGAGAGAAAGAGAGAGAGAGAGAGAGGGAGGGCAGGAACACACCACCTCCACGCCGCTCTGACACGGGCAGCTCGTTACCTGATACTTCACCCTGCGACGTGCCCGTGCGGCCGATGTTGGTGAGCAGGTGGTCGATGTTGGGGACGGGCTGCGACTCCACGGCGCTCTCCTCCTGAGAGACGGTCTGAGGAGCAGAGTCAGGGTCAGACACAGAACAGCTCACATGTTTGTGACAGGCTGACAAAAGGAGAAATGTGGCGAAGCCTGTACCCACCACCGGGTCTCTCTCCCCGTCCTCAGTGAAGAACCAGTCGTACTGAAAGAACAAAAACATCACATCAGCATCTGTTTGACGTCACAACTTTAACTTCTTTAAACTTTTAACTTCTTTAACATCTTTAAACTTTTAACTTCTTTAACTTCTTTAACATCTTTAACTTCTTTAACATCTGAAACTTCTTTAACTTCTTTAAGTTCTTTCACTTCTTTAAACTTTTAACTTCTTTAACATCTTTAACATCTTTAACTTCTTTAACATCTTTAACTTCTTTAACATCTTTAACATCTATAACTTCTTTAACTTCTTTAACTTCTTTAACTTATTAAACTTCTTTAACATCTTTAACTTCTTTAACTTCTTTAACTTCTTTAACATCTTTAACTTCTTTAACATCTTTAAACTTTTAACTTCTTTAACTTCTATAACTTCTTTAACTTCTTATACATCTTTAACATCTTTAACATCTTTAACTTCTTTAACATCTTTAACAACTTTAACATCTTTAACTTCTTTAACATCTTTAACTTCTTTAACTTCTATAACTTCTTTAACATCTTTAACTTCTTTAACTTCTATAACTTCTTTAACATCTTTAACTTCTTTAACTTCCTTAACTTCTTTAACATCTTTAACATCTTCAAACTTTAAACTTCTTTATCTTCTTTAACATCTTTAACTTCTTTAACTTCTTCAACTTCTTTAACATCTTTTACATCTTTAACATATTTAACTTCTTTAACATCTTTAACATCTTTAACTTATTTAACATCTTTAACTTATTTAACTTATTTAACTTCTTTAACTTCTTTAACTTTTTTAACATCTTTAAACTTTAAACTTCTTTATCTTCTTTAACATCTTTAATTTCTTTAACATCTTTAACATCTTTAACTTCTTTAACATCTTTAACTTCTTTAACTTCTTTAACTTCTTAAACATTTTAAACTTCAGTCTGACGCCGCTCACGTTCTGGATCAGCGTCTCCACGATCCTGTACTGGTCGGGCATGTGCGTCACCATGTGGGTCATGTTGTCCTCCGTGGTTCTGACCAGCGTTGGACCGAACACGATCGCCAAGTTCCTGGGCTCCATCTGACCAACAAGATCCAGATTAAAATGTGTTTCCATGTCAGTGGATTAAACTTTAAAGAAGCTGAACTCAGACATTTGAAAGTCTCAAACCTTGTTCTTCTCTGAGTTTTCAGCCACAGTTTTCAGGTGACAGGAGAGAAACTTCAGCGTCTCGTAGTGATGATCCGGCAGCTCGTGAAGCTGAAGGCGAACACAGGAGATTTAACGAGATTAAAGCGGTTAACAAACAGTTTTACTGCGTGTAAATATAAAAATAAAGTCTCAGATTAAAGACAGTAAATCTTCAGAGGAGGATGCAGCTCACCAGCCTCTTCAGCACTTTCAGCCTCTCCACTGGATCCTCTGTTCTGTTGGCCTCGATGAAATCTGCATATTTATCTGCAGGATTAAAAACAAGCACAGGCTGCAGGTTTAGCACTGTCCCAGGGTGGTTGTTCTCCTTTTTCACCACTAGATGGCGTGCATGCTCTAAAAAGAAAGGTGTGACCTACCGTTGGTGAACAGCGGCTCTGGAAGTTTACGGAAAAAGGATTTGAGTAAACTGCTGATCACGTTCAGATCCTTCCATTTCTGAAAGAGTGTTTTAAAGGTGTGTTAATGCAAATACAGGAGCGTTTGTTTCACATGAAGAAGAGAAGAGAAGAGAAGAGGAGCCGCTCTGCAGAGTTTCAGAGTTTAAGTAAAGAGGCAGAGACACTCACGTCGTCCTGCACGTCGATGTCGCTCATGCCCTTGTTGTTCAGCTCCTCCTGCATGTTGGAGATGGCGGCGTTGTTTCCTGGGACGCGGTAGATGCCGGTGTACTCCAGCCCCCGCTCCTCCACCAGCTTACAGCACACCTCCACGATCAGGGGCACGAACTGAGGAGCAGGAACGTCAGAGTGAGCTGCTCTGAAAGGTTTACTCACTGTACTCTGGAGTCAGCCAGGGCTCCCTCACGTCTCCAGTTGGTGCAAAATGCAGCCGCTCGCCTTTTAACTGGAGGACGTTAGAGGAAGCACATCACCCCAATCCTGGCCTCCCTCCACTGGCTGCCTGTGCACTTTAGGGTCCATTTTAAGATTCTCTTATTTGTTTTTAACTCTTTTAATGGTCTGGCCCCACCTTACCTCTCTGAGCTCCTCCACCCCTACACTCCTGCTCGGGGCCTCAGGTCAGCTGACCTCCTGCTCCTCCAGGTACCGAGGTCCAAACGGAAGCTCAGAGGGGACAAACTTTCTCTGTCGTTGCCCCTAAATTATGGAACGAGCTCCCCCTCCACATCAGAGTATCCACCTCACTGTCTGTTTTTAAAACTCGTCTTAAACCCACTTTTATTCCTTGGCTTTTAACCCACCATGAGACTTGACTCTGTTTTAGTGTTTTATGGTTTGTTTTTACTTATTGTTTTACTTATTGTTTTTATTGTTCTTAAATTTGTTTTTAGGAACAATGAAACAATGGAGCAATAACTTAAGTGTTATATATGATTTTTTTATCTTTATTTCAGTGTTTCTTCATATGTGTACAGCACTTTGTTTTCAGCTGTGGTTGTTTTAAAGTGCTCTATAAATAAAGTTGAGTTGAGTTTAACAGGTTTAAACAGAGAGAATAAAAACAGCTCTGACCTTGTTGTTGTGAGCGGGAGGACAGTCGTCCAGCCTCACGCCAAACGTGACCCCAGGAGACGGTTTCTTCTCGAAGGGCTTCCTCATCAGCCCCGGGATTCCTTTCCTCCACGTCCCTTTGTCCTTGGGGGGGCTGGTGTCATCTGCAGCAAACATGTAACACAGAAACATCAGCGCGTCACAGCTTTAAGGAGCTGAAGGACTTTTCTCTCTGTCTCTGAGCTTCACATGTTTCCATCTTTACAGAAAGTTTTAAAACTTCTGCAGCTCTGAGTTTGTTTGGGCTCCAGAAAAAGAGTTTAACTCTTGTTGTCACAGTCCAGACCAGTTTTAGTCTTGAGATCACAGTTTGAAGGTCAAATTCCATTTCTAATAGTCTGTAGAACGCAGAATACAAGACTATTTTTTGTCCACCTGCACTGATAAATGAAATAAAAACCCATTCTGAGAGTGTAAAATCTCCTTTAAAGCAGGTCTGATCGTTTTCCTACTAATCCTTCAGTAACTGGATGAAGCCTCAGATCCTACACTGCAAAAACTCAAATCTAAACAAGTCATTCTGTCTTATTTTTAGTCAAATTTGTCTGACTATTCTTGATTTGAGCCACATTTACTAGACAAGGTCATAAAAATGTCTTATTTCAAGTTTTTTAAGACAAAAATGAGGTGTAAATTGTTTGTAACAAGTCAAAAAAATCAGCCAATGGGATAAGACGAATTCACCCGGGAAGTTTCTTGAAATTAGAAAGATGTCTTAAAACAAGAATCTTTTATCTTATCCCATTGGCAGATTTTTTTTTACTTGTTACAAGCAATTGATGCCTCATTTTTGTCTTTAAAAAACTTGAAATGAGACATTTTTATGACCTTGTCTAGTGAATGTGGCTCAAATCAAGAATATTAAGACAAATTTTAGTAAAAATAAGACAGAATGACTTGCTTAGATTTCAGTTTTTGCAGTGAAGCCTCAGATCCTGGAAACACGTGTGTGTTTTGCTTTAATAACTCCAGAACATCTACAGTTTCTCACATGGTTTCTTTCTCTTTACATCGCTCATAAAAAAAAACATTTTGTCAAGTTTTTTTGTCTCTACTGAGGAAGTTATTCTAATATTTCCTTTAATTTAAAATGTTTCAAAGCTGCTTCCTTTACAATCTTAAAGATTTAAAACATGACATTTGATGCAGGAGTGAAATATTTAGTTTTAATGTGTTTTTTTTTCTAAATATGAGATCATGGATTTTCTTCTTTCTTGCAGATTAAACCCTGAAGTGTGGACAGGTGAGCTCCTCTCACCTTTGTGCATGTTCCTCCTGTCCTGCTCCGGAGCTTTGGGTGAGTGGGGGCTCGTAGCTTTGCTCTCTTTCCCCCCCAGCAGCGTCTGCCTGATGCTCAGCGACTGACGCGACGGTTTGGGCGACGGCTCCGTTTTACTCCCCGTCGGGCTGCGACACACGAAGAAGAAGAAATGAGCTCTGGGGTCAGAGGGACAGGTGTGTCACAGGTGTGTGGCCTCGTTCACCCCCCCCCTCTCCCCCCTCGTTTACCTCATCAAGGTGTTGTACTCTTTGATCTTCCTGCTGATGAGGTCATGGCTGGTGAAGACGGCGTTCTGAAAACAGAAGCAGAGGAAGGAAGGACGAGGTCAGAGGACACAAAGGAGGACGGAGGCATCAGGTGTAAACCACCCCCCCACACACACTTGGCCCCCCCCCCTCTGACGCTGTAACACACCTTTATATAACCTGAGGATCAGGTGACTCAGGTCAGAGCTCAGGAATGTCAGAGGAAAGATGGAGGTCGGCGAAAAGAGGAGGAGCCGACAGATTCTTCAGGACGAATCACACGAAAGTTTGAGGAAATTATTTCATCTTTAGTTTTATTCCAAATTAGGTGAAGTGTCTCCTTTTAATAATTAAAGTTGGTCTCAATCTCATTTTTCTACATTTATGGTTATGAAATGCTCTTAGGTTCATTCTGCTCCTCCTAATTTGATCTTTACGTTTCATCCTGACGTCTGAAACTTTGGATTAAAACCATGAATTTTTCATCTGAAACCAAGAAAACTGAGCTTCTTCTGAAATTTCATTTCTAAAATGTGAATAATAATGTCACTCTTTTTTTTGAATAGATGGGAAAGATGGATAAGGTTTGTCACGCCAATACGACCATCATTTGTCTAAAATCGATTTCTGTGTCCCCCTTTTTATTTTTATTTATATTTATATTTTTTATTTCTGGAATGGTTTTGTCTTTGTCGATATCTTAGATTTCCTCAAATAGAGGACTTTGCGAGTCAGGGACGTTTACCCCACTTCATTCATGCTTTGTTTTCATTTTACTAAACTCAAAAATGGTTATACAGTTATATTATTGACGCCTTATTGGTCCTTACATGTTTCTGTGTTGCTGACTGAGTCTTGGTTATTCCAAACTGAGCTGTGATAGTATGATATAAGAGATCTAAATGAGATGTATGATTTGTATTTTCACTAAATGTATGGACCTGTGAAATCATAATAAAAAAAAGAGAATTTAAAAAAAAAATAATGTCACTCTTATGTAAGAGTACGTTCTAATTTTGACTTTCTCTCATGGGTGAGAGAAATGTTTTCTTTAGTTCCTTCTATTCAGAAATTATTCCAACTACAAGAAACTAAAAATACACATTATTTTCTCTCCCTATTTCAGATTTATTTGTCCAAAAAGTGCAAAGTGTGTGATTAGTTTTCAAGCAGACTCAAAAGCATGACGACTTTAAATCTTTCTTTTTGTGTCCTGAGATAAAACAGACCATGAAATATTCCTGAATGTCAACTTTTAGTAAACTAATGTCTGGTTTAAACGTCTTATATGAAAAATTTGTTCATTTTACTGATCGATTATGACACAAATTGAAGAGTTTAGGACGGTTGTTGTGATATCAGGATGTTGCTTAACGTTTTACAGGCTGAATAAAAACTCAGAGGAATTATCTAAAAATGAATTTATCATATAAATAAAAGAAGAAAGTGAAACAAATCCAGCTCCTCTGCAGTGAAAGTTTAGCGCCTGACTGCAAAAACTGAAATCTAAGCGAGTCATTATGTCTGATTTGTTGTAAAAATGTTCTTGTTTTTCTTGATTTGAGCAAAAATTTATCAGACCAGGTTACAAAAATGTTTTA
Organism: Thalassoma bifasciatum; assembly: GCA_008086565.1. NCBI lineage: Eukaryota > Metazoa > Chordata > Actinopteri > Labriformes > Labridae > Thalassoma > Thalassoma bifasciatum. The sequence goes on from RPOG01004303.1 coordinate 30,169, forward strand.
TTTCAAGTTTTTCAAAAACAAAAGTAAGGTCTAAAAAAAAATCTGCCAATGGGATAAAAGACAACTTCACCTGCAAAGTTTCTCGAAATTGGAAAAATGTGTACAAGAAACTTTTTTTATTATCCCACTGGCAGATTTTTTTGACTTGTAACAAGTAATTTAGTACGACGGAGTATTAGGGCCACATTGAGAAAAGAAAATGAGGGGAGGAATTTTTTCCCCCTCTCCCTCACCCAATCGGTAAAGTCGAAATGTTATTCTCAGGGCTATATTTCGACTTTATTCTCGACATTTCAACTTTACTGACTTGATGAGGAGGAGGGGGACAAAAAATTCCTTCCCCCATTTTTTCCCCTCACTGTGGCCGTAATACTTCGTCGTAATTCAGACCTCATTTTTGTCTTTAAATAACTTGAAATAAAACATTTTCCTGGACTTATGAGTTGAATGTGGCTCATATCAAGAATAATAAGACAATTTTGACTAAAAATAAGAGAAAGTGACTTGATTATATTTCAGTTTGAGCAGAGCTGCTGTAAAAGCAAACACGATGAATCCTCTCTGAGTCTTTTTCTGTCAGACCTGAACCTCTCTGCTCCGTCACTGACCCCCCCCCCCCTCTGTGTGTTACCTCCTGGTCCATGTTGCTGTTCTCCTGGATGACCCTGATCCACGCCAGCATGTCCTCGCGGTCCTCGGCCTGGAACAGGTACTCGCAGTCGGAGGTGGTGAGTCTGAGCACGTTCTTCCTCTTGGTGTCGCTGTAGGAGATGTCGATGAGACACGCCCTGATGCTGATGGGTAACGGCTCCTCCACGGCCTGACAGTTGGCGTGGGCCTGACCCTCCTTCCTGTCTTTATACAGGCAGAGGTAGTGACCTCGCAGCACCGCGTACATCTGCTTCCACGGACGCATGCCCCCTCCCACACGCTAAGGAACCAGGTCAGGGGGGGGTTAAAGAAGAATGGAGAGAATTAAGACTTTATCTTTCTGTAAACGCTGCTTTTGTTGGAGAATAAAACACAGAATCACAGCCTGAGGCTCAGAGACGTTTAAGAGCTTTAACATCGACACCGTCAGACTCTGAAACCAGGTCAGATCCTGTGTTTCTGTCAGTAACTTTAATTCTTTAATTTCAGAGTAGATCATCACCTTGCTCTTCTCAGTGTTCAGCTGCTTGAAGTGAAGTAAACCCTCCTTAGTGGCGTCGCAGAAGACGTCGGAGGAAGATCCTCTCCTGGAGCCGGAGTCTTCAGAGGAACGGTCGGTGACCTGAGAGCAGAAATAAAAAACATGAAACTTCCATCAGGAGGAGGAACGTGAGAGCGACTGTAAAACAATAAAACTACAAAAACACAAACACTGATGAACTTTGACTCTTTAAGTCCCACGGATGAGAACTCTAACAATAATTATAATAATATCTGAGAGTCTGTGTTTTCTCTTGTGCATTAAATTTTCTCTCTTGACCCTGAAGATGATTTATTGGATGCATGTTATTTTTCTTTTGCAGCAGTTCTTCCTGAATGTCTTTAAACTCTGAATTTAAGGTTTTTCCACTTTGTTAAACTTTGCTCTCTTTAGTTTATATTCATATAAACGTGTTTGCAAACCCTTTTCTCCTTCTACTGTCCAAACACGTTCACCTTCACTGAAAAATCCAAACTCTTAAAAAGTGCTTATGTCTTATTTTTGGTTCAAAATTTCTTTATCTACTTAATATCAGGTACATTCACCACATGACATTTATATTTTAGATTCTCGTGCGTCATGAATGTGGCTGTGATTTTACATATTTAAGAGAAATTTACTCTTTGAGCCTCCACGACTCAAATCTACAAACTTAGAGTCTGAAATAGTTTCTTTGAGAGAAAAGAATTATTATTATTATTGTTATTATTATTATTATTATTGTTATTATTATTATTATTATTATTATTTAAGAGAAAAGAAAAACCTGACTTTATTTTATCCTGAGGAACAGAAACAGACTCAGTCAGTGAGTCCTTTTTTTTTTTCTTCTGTTAAATTATAAAAACTTTCTTATGTTTTACTGGAATCAGTTCCTTTATTCAGAGTCAATGATTCACCAGCTGAGTTTCCTGGTGTTACGCTCAAAGCCTTCCCCCTCTGTTTCCATAACATCATCACATTTCTCTGGAAGGATTTTTATCTGAAGGGTGTGAGCGAATAAAGAGATAAAACTCCAACCAGGAAACTCAGGTGAACTCAGGTGAACTCAGGTGAGTCCAGGGGAAACAAAGGTCTCATAAAAGCAGGTGAAACTCACCTTCCTCAGACCTTTGAGCCCGGGGATCAGAGACCTCCTGCAGAGAGGAGAAAGTTTCAACATGAGTTTAAAATAAACAAAGACATAAAAATAAAGTCTGCTGGAGTAGACTGACCCTTTAAACACAGATAACACTGTCTTCAAATCAAATAAAAACAATAAAAATAAAGTCTAGAGTAAATTTACCCTCTGCTCTCCTCTCGATAATTATCCAAACCTTCGTCGTAGGATTTCGAACGCTCGGACTTCGTACCAGAATCTGACTCAATTATCGTGAGACGCAGAGAATCTACGGAGAGAAAAAGGTTCAAAACTTTTATTCAACAACATAAATTACATATATACACATCTGAGCCTGTCCAAACCCTCCTCAAAACACATCTTTTTAAAAGTGTTTTTAATGTCTAACTGCTTTTAAATGTATCTCATGGTTTTGTCTTGTTTTCATTGTTATAGGTTATTATTTTTGTCATCATTACTTTGTTGTTTTAAATGATGTTTTTAATGTCTGTAAAGCGTCTTTGAGTATCTAGAAAAGCGCTCTATAAATAAAATGTATCATTATTATTATATATAGAGAGTGCAGATGTGCTGAAATTATAATAATAAACATAAATTAGTGAGGCAGTTATTTGATATAGTAAAAATGGACAAATCTATGAAATATTTCACATTTTGATCTACAGGTTTATTCTCTTTACAGTTCTTAAACGTGAATCAGAAAACAAAAAAAGCCTTTTTTTTATGCATATGGCAGATTAAAAAAAAAAAAAAAAAATTTAGCTTTTTTATTGGATTCTGTGTTTTCTGATTCTGGATTTTTATTTTCTCAGATAAACACGCAGAACCTGTCCAAACCCATCCACATTCAAAACCCTCCTCAAAACACATCTTTTTAAAAGTGTTTTTAATGTCTAACTGCTTTTAAATGTATCTCATGGTTTTGTTTTGTCTTGTTCTCATCGTTATAAGTTATCATTATTGTTGTTTATTATTGTTTTATTTGATGTTTCTTTTATGTCTGTAAAGCGTCTTTGAGTATTCAGAAAAGCGCTCTATAAATAAAATTTATTATTATTATTATTTATTAGAATCTGATCGATGTTAATTCAGTCTGATCAGTTTCTGTGACTCTGGATGAAAATAACTCAGATGAACAGATTTTAAAGTTTTATTTTTTAACTCTGAGTCTGAACCCACCTTGATCATGTGACAGCTGTCGGCGAATGAACGGCGAGGGCGAGGTGGGGCTGGGGGGGATGGTGGTGATGATGGGGGCTCCGGATAAAAGCGAACAGGCGGGAAGATGAGAACTGTCCAGGTCCATGCTGGGACTGGACGGCTCGTCTGAAAACAGAGACGAGAATAAATGAAAGTGACTTTTATCAAACTGATTTATCATCAGTGTCAGAAACGTGACGTCACAAAACTTTACCTTAAAGCTCAGAGCAGAGAAATCATCTGATCCATTTAATAATTCACACACATTTCACCTTACAGGTCTGAAAATTTAAATTTTCTTATTGTTTATTAGAGCTTTTCCCCAATTTCATGGTAGGTGGAGGAAAATAAGCATTAAACGTCTCAGAAAAACGCCTGAATTTAACTTTAAGCAAATTGTTATAGGTGAGTTTGTCTGTTTTGTTTGATTTCTTTGAAATTTCCTCTGAATTTTAAGGTGAGATGAGGACAATTAGTCAATAATTTATTTTAAATTAAACCAAAAGATGTAAAGAGAAAAGTCCCAACAAAACAGTGAAACTATTTTCTGCTCTTTCCGTAATTACAGGTGATAAATAACTGCTGATTTATCAAATACAGTTTGAGTGAAATTAAGTCAGGTTAAACCAAATTTCACCTTAAAATTTCAAGCTCATCTAAAAGAAACTGAACAAAACAGAAACTCACTGTGATTTGAAGAAGTTACATGATCATTTTCAGCCAGTTGTTGTTAAATTTGGGGATAATTTCAGAAAATAAACTTGTTAATGATAATTCAGTTGTTGTTTTACCAACCTCAAAACTTTACAATTTTAAAAAACCTCAGTAATAAGTGTTGGACTGAACGTCTTCTCTTTATAAAAGTGTCAGAAAACAAAGATTATTGATGGATTATTGAAACGATTATCACTCTGAATCTACTTTTACTGTCTGGAAAAAACAAACGTCTCTTTGTTCACCTCCGTCTGGGACAAAAGCAGAGTTAATAAGAAAAAGAATTTAAAGCTTTAATCTGTGAAAACTTAATTATCTCTGCAGCTTTAAAAGAATCATGACGACGACAGAGACAAATATTAGAGAAACTTTATCCTGAAGGAAGAGGAAACACTTATACAAAAATGATCCAAACACTGAGGCTGATTCAGGCGGAAACACTGAGATAAGACACACACACACACACACACACACACACACACACACACACACACACACACACACACACACACAGAGTCAGCCAACATTACATCATCGCAGCAGCAGCAGACGCCGTCGTAACATTTGATTTGCAAATTCAGTCAGACGACGAGTCCTGGAAACGAGTTAAAGGAAGAGAATCTTGTTTCAGATTAAAACACCTGAAGCACAGAAACTAAAACTTCAGCTTCACTCAGAATAAAACAGAGAGAAACTATGAACGTTTCTTTTATTATTGAAACAGTTTCTGCAGGTTTTTAATGACATTCAGCTGAGTTTAAACTGAACGTCTGCAGAAAGAAGCAGAAAGAAAATGATTAAATCCTTCCTGCTCTGGTTCAAACCTCAGATCTTGTTGTAAGTTCATGTCTCTGCAGAGAAAAACTTCAAACTCGTCTCTCATGACGCCGTAAACTTCATCTCTGCCAGTTCAGACAAGACTTTCCTTCAGTTCAGCACCGAGACCTCACTGCAAAAACTGAAATCTAAGCAAGTCTTTCTTTCTTATTTTTAGTCAAATTTCTCTGACTATTCTTGATTTGAGCCACATTTACTAGACAAGGTCATAAAAATGTCTCATTTCAAGTTTTTTAAAGACAAAAATGAGGCATCAATTGCTTGTAACAAGTAAAAAAAAATCTGCCAATGGGATAAGATGAAAGATTCTTGTTTTAAGACATCTTTCTAATTTCAAGAAACTTCCCGGGTGAATTCGTCTTATCCCATTGGCTGATTTTTTTGACTTGTTACAAGCAATTTGCACCTGATTTTTGTCTTAAAAAACTAGAAATGAGACATTTTTATGACCTGGTCTGGTGAATGTGGCTCAAATTAAGAACATTAAGACAATTTTTACTACAAATAAGACAGAATGACTTGCTTAGATTTCAGTTTTTGCAGTGAAAGTGTCTTCTTTAAAGCCAAAAAATATGTTTAAGTGCCCACAATGGAGCCAAAATTTGCTAAAATGCCCTCTCGGGAGCAGAAGAACACAAAAGTACTATCTTGGCCACAAAATTGCATATTTAAGCAGCCTTTGGGAGCCAAAATACAGTAAAACAGTCGTCTCTTAGGAGCCAGTACACTCATGAAGAATATCTTGGGAGCCAAAAAAGTGCCAAACTGAAATCCTGGGAACCAAAACACATGCTCAGTAACCTTCTTTGGAGCCAAAACAAAGGTTTATGTGCCTTCTTCAGAGCTAAATTACATTTTTAGGTGCCCACTTGGGAGCAGAACTACACAAACATACACTCTTAGCCATGATACTGCAAAATTAAGTTGCCTCTTGGGAGCAAAAATATGTGCAAAAGTGTCCTCTTTGGAGAAAGAAGACACAAAAGTGGCATCTTTGTTGCCAAAAAAATGCTAAACTGAGATCCTTGGAACCAAAACACATGCAAAATATCCCTCATGGTTGCTACAATAAACAAAAGTATCCTTTTTGGAGCCAAAACAAAGGCTGAACACTGCAAAAACTGAAATCTAAGCAAGTCATTCTGTCTTATTTTTAGTCAAATTTCTCTTACTATTCTTGATTTGAGCCACATTTACTAGACAAGGTCATAAAAATGTCTCATTTCAAGTTTTTTAAAGACAAAAATGAGGCATCGATTGCTTGTAACAAGTCAAAAAATCTGCCAATGTGATAAGATGAAAGATTCTTGTTTTAAAACATCTTTATAATTTCAAGAAACTTCCCGGGTGAATTCGTCTTATCTCATTGGCTGATTTTTTTGACTTGTTACAAGCAATTTACACCTCATTTTTGTCTTTAAAAAACTTGAAATAAGACATTTTTATGACCTGGTCTGGTGAATGTGGCTCAAATTAAGAACAATAAGACAATTTTTACTACAAAGAAGACAGAATGACTTGTTTAGATTTCAGGTTTTGCTGATGTTTCTGAGAAAGTGACGTCTTCACTGACACTTTCAGGAATAAGGATGTAAACGATTTTAAAGAGTCAGAAAAATGTAAAGGTTATAGGTTTGTGTTCTTCAAGATCAATCTAAAGTTTCATATGTGGATTCATGCAGAGGAGATGAAGAGTTGAGTTTAACACCGATTGTTAAATCATTGAAAAGTCTAAATTATTTCCTGGATTAATAGTTTAATCCTCCTGTTGTCCTCAGATTCTGCACACAGCTTTTGTTTTCCTGAACAAACTGACCTTCCTTACTAAAGCAGCTTCATTAAACTTCAAAGTAGGGCTGAAAATATCATAGATATGAGTGATGTAGATTTTCCCAGCTCCCCCTGAGTGTAAAGCTCAGACAGTCTCATGATTATTGGTGATTTTCTGTTAATGTTGATGACTGACAGTGAGCTCTGATCCATTAACTCCACTTTACACGTCCTGTTATAATATGATGCTTTTATTTTCCTGACAAATGCTTCGTTTTCTCTAAACCCAGAGTCATATTGTATCATATTCATATCTAGAAATAGATTTTTTTTCCTGCTCCTGACTGACCCAGGATCTGTTATATCAGCTGTTTCATACACACCTGTCTTTGAGTGTGAGACTGTTGGAAGCTGCACGAACAGCTACAAAGCGTCTGTAAATCACGAGATCTGAGCTGTGATTGGACGAGGTCTGGATCTTAATTTCTATCAACCTGCTGAGTCAGGAAAAATTGTAACTCTCTGTACAGTTTGTGCTGTTAATAAATCATCACTTCAGAGAGGAGACAGTTTTTGTTCCAGGCGTTAAACATGTTTCTGATGTCAAACAGCTTTTAACAACCTGCTGCTTTTGTGTTTCCTGCTTTATTCACATTTGACACGTCAGCGTCGTTAATTCGAGGTCAAACACCAGGGGAAGTGTCTCTGTCCCTGAATCTAACCTGGATCTGCTCTTTCACACTTTGTTAAAGAGAGAAAAGGTGAGTGAGGTGATGTAACAGCCTCCTGTTCTGCTCTGATTGGCTCCTGATGACTCACTGACCTTAACGCCAGCGAGGTTACGAGGTCAAGTTTGAGCCTGTTGGATTATGTCAGAGCAGAAGTTTGTGAAGAGGTGAAAGAAAATGACAGAGAGAGGTCACAGCTGGGGGGGAGTTTTCCCATGAATCCTTTCAGTGTCTGTGTTAGAAACAAATTCACAAACAGAAGGAACGTGACAGTGAGCGCGAGCGTTGGGACGGCGAGCGTTTATGGGTCAGTGACAAAAAAACAACAACGTATTTTTAAAAAGTTCTTTGAAAATGGATAAAAACATATTTCTGAGAGAAGAATTATGTTTTCTAACAGATTTCAGTAGTTGACCAACATTTCAAAGTTTTTAGGTTCATTATTTTTTAGTATTTTTAATTTGAGCACCCAAAAATGTCAGGTGGTGCAACCAAATATATGAAAATATATTTATATGTTCCTGTTATTTTTTCTGTGTGAAATTATTGGCAAGTATCTCTCAAGTGTCTGTAGTGACTCATACATTTTCATTTTGTGTGTTTCATTTCTTTTATTTGTGAATAAGATAAATAATTTGATGTTAAAATAACATTTCACATTATTACATTGGTTGT